>CAWUFW010001876.1:600000-865000 GCA_963921515.1 Calotriton arnoldi
CCACCACAGGATGACTCGGCACCACCACCACAGGATGACTCGGCACCACCACCACAGGATGACTCGGCACCACCACCACAGGATGACTCGGCACCACCACCACAGGATGACTCGGCGCCACCGCCACAGGATGACTCGGCGCCACCGCCACAGGATGACTCGGCGCCACCGCCACAGGATGACTCGGCGCCACCGCCACAGGATGACTCGGCGCCGCCACCACAGGATGACTCGGCGCCGCCGCCGCAGGATGACTCGGCGCCGCCGCCGCAGGATGACTCGGCGCCGCCGCCGCAGGATGACTCGGCGCCGCCGCCGCAGGATGACTCGGCGCCGCCGCCGCAGGATGACTCGGCGCCGCCGCCGCAGGATGACTCGGCGCCGCCGCCGCAAGATGACTCGGCGCCGCCGCCGCAGGGTCGCTCGGCGCCGCCGCCGCAGGGTCGCCGCGGCGCCGCCGCAGGGTCGCCGGCGCCGCCGCCGCAGGGTCGCTCGGCGCCGCGCGCCGCAGGGCCGCTCGGCGCCGCGAGGGTCGCTCGGCGCCGCAGGGTCGCTCGGCGCCGAGCGACCGCTCGGCGCCGCAGGGTCGCTCGGCGCCGAGCGACCGCTCGGCGCCGCAGGGTCGCTCGGCGCCGCAGCGCCGCTCGGCGCCGCAGCGTGCCGCTCGGCGCCGCAGCGCCGCTCGGCGCCGCAGCGTGCCGCCGGCGCCGCCGCCGCAGCTGCCGCCGGCGCCGCCGCCGCAGCTGCCGCCGGCAGCGCGGCAGCAGTATCACTCAGCATCGTCTCCGCAACAGTCACCACCACCACTACCAGCTCAGCATCACTAAGCACCACCTCAGCCTGCTCTCGGAATCTGACATCTGTTGATTCTCCCCTAGCGTCTGGCCGCTGCTAGTGTTATAATACAGATACTAGTTCCCAACCTTCACCCTCCGATTGTTTATGCCCCCTCAAAAAAAAAGCTTTAACAAACAACCATTGCAATAGGCAGAAACAAGTTACCAGCATTGCAAGAACAAAAGAAAACCGAGGATTTTTTTTATTGTAAATACTTTTTTTAATATGGTTGTTCAGTTTTACATAATGCCTTCTTGGTCATATATAAAGTAACAAAAATGCTTCTGACACTTTTTTATTATAACTTTTCAGCATGCTGCACAGCAGCCACACTTCTCTACAGCACAGCTTGAAGACATTGGCAAAGTCAATAGCTCTGGCTAAACACTTATAAGGCCCCAAAGGCGAGACCTATTGGCTATGCCAATGCTTGTTTATCTTAAACTTGAGTCGGGGTTGGTCCTAATTCCTCCGGCCACCACAAGTGTGACCAGATGGAGGGCTGTTTGCCAACCACCATCACCTCCGTCTTTCCTGCATTTAATTGCAGACAGCTGAACTTCATCCAATTCGCAAGATCACTCAGGTAGGCTTTGAATTTAGGCGCCGCCTCTGCCTCCTTTTGCTCCAATGTAACAATCAACTGAGTGTCATCAGCATATGACACCAGTTTCACCCCATGTTTCAATACAATATCTGCCAGAGGGCGCATGTACACATTAAATAGAGTTGGACTGAGGGCAGAGCCCTGTGGTACCCCTTGAGACAGAGGACATATCTCGGACTTAAAAGGACGTTGTAAGCCCTGGAAGGATCTATTCTGCAGGAAGTGATCGATCCGTTCCCATTTGTGTTGATTAGTGTCCAGCTCCTGATCGCGCTGTTAATCAGGTACTACTATGCCACTCTGTGCCACCCCAGTCCATTCCACACAATGCCACTCCACGCCACACAATGCCACACTCAGGGCAATGCCACTCTCCCCACTCCAAGTCACACTGTACACTCCATGCCACTCTACGCCACTCTACTCAAATCAGTGCCACTCCATTCCACTCAATGCCACTCCACTCACTTCAAGTCACACAATGGCGTTCCAAACAACACAATGCCGCTCCACGCCACACAATTCCATTTCACTCGACCCAATGCCACTCCATGCCACACATTGCCACTCCACACAATTCAACTCCATTCATTGCTGTTTCACTCCACTCAATGCCACTCCACTTCATGCCATACAATACCACTCCACTACACAATGCCACTCCACTCAGTGCCACTTCACACAGTGCCACTGCACAATGCCACTCTACTCCAAATAGTGCCACTCCATGCCTTACATTGCCAAAATGCCACTTCATGCCTTTCTACTCCACTCCAGCAAAGCCAATAAATCTCGCATAGGTTGAGACCTATTGGCTTTGCCAATGCTTGTTGACATTACAGTGGCAAATCCTGCTATAGTGTCAAATCCTACTTGACAGGTCTGCTAGTGTTTAAATATATCACAGGGACAGGGAAGCAGGATGCGAAAAAACAATTGTTGTGTATCCATTGTCTGGTTGCTGGAAAACCCTGTTTTGTTCTACCGGCTGTCTGTCTGTGTTTATTGGAGGTACAGTGACTGTCCCAAGCTAGATTTAGTTTTAGAAGTGGAAAAAAAACTATAATTACCATAGTACACTCCCAACATATATCCCCGCCCTCAGAGCCCAAGCATAGTGTAGTCAAAGACTTAATACATCTTGAAAATGGCCAAAGTGGGTAAGTTTGGCAATGGGAATGTTTACCCCATTGGTTAGGGTGTCTCCCCCCCCCCCCCCCCACTGGTTTTGACACACATAAATGTGGCATCTCCAGGCACCCATGTCCGAGCACTCCTGGAACTTTGGAAGATCAGAAGAGGACTGAACCTGCGGTCTGAGACCCAAGAATAGCCTAGAAGACTAAAACTAGACCTGCTCTCCATCTTGTACTTAGGACAAGGAAGTGGACTCTAAGGCAACTCTCTGACCTCTCATTGAAACTACAGGGACACAGCAAGAGGACGTTATGTGCAACAACCTAGCTGACCAGTAGCCACTGGACTTGGACTGGACCCTTCTCTTTGGCTTCTGCCTTGACACCCTGTGAATCTCTAAGTGCCTCCCCTCAAGTTCTATTGGGGGGGGGACCTTAAGAAGTGTACTCCTGTGGTGGATTGGGACTTGGAGGACTAAGTCGTAAGGTAACATCTTTGACCACGATGAACCTGGTTGGTGTATCTGTCCCGCTCACCATCGCAGTCAGCATCAAATTGCGCCTAGGTCCTGCTCTATCGCAATCATTGATTATCATTTTCACTTCGTGCTTCTTGGCGCTGTTCCGAATTAAAACTTTAACAATTCAGAACTCTTGTTCTCCTTATTGGGTTTTTGTCATTTAAGTGTCAATTTGTTTATTACATTTTACACTGTTTTTCTAATTCATTTTTGGGATTTTTATTGTTTTGCATTCAACTTTTTGGTGCTCCATAAATACTTTACACATTGCCCTAAGTTAAGCCTGACTACTCTGTGCCACAGCTACCTGGGGGTTGAGCGCAGGTTAATTTAATGACTTTGAGGGTTCACCCGGACACGGGTTTTGATTATTCCTTGAGGTGGGTAGTCCGCTTTCCCGCCCAACCTCAAATAATCCAGTTTCTTACACTGTTCGCAGTGCTTTACAAAGCCATTCACTCTGTGTCAAAATAAAGAATAGAAATGTATGGCGCGATTGGGAACCAGACCTTAGGTAATAACTAATGATAAGAAACAGGAAAAGTTATTAGAATGTACCCAAAAATGTCTAGAAACTCCTGCTTCAAGTGTGTTCAATTTAGTTATACTCCTAGAACTTACCTAACACCTAAGGTACTCCTTAAAATACATAAACAAACAGTATTCTGCCAAGATGTAAATTGGTTGTGGAATTCTTATATATGGTGTGTAAATACCCCATCATTAGAAACCATTGGAAGAAACTAACCAAGATTGGATAGAGACTGATTTGTTCAAACCAACACACGGACTACTCTTCCTGCTTAATTGCCCCTCACTAAACGAGGTAGGAAATAGAATTCGAGACCCAGCGTTATTACTAGCCATAACTTGGTGTTCGTCATTGTCCCACCACTAGGTCACTGGCATAGTAAAGTGAAAAATTGGGTCAAGAATGAAAGAATCATCCTCCATAGAAAAGAAAACTGAGGCCCCTGCAGACGATCCGTTGCTCACCAGTGGGACTGGCGCATTAGATACGTTTGAAACAACCCTGAATCGAGGTTAGTACCTCCTTCAGAACAGAGACACAGACCCCATAATGAACCCCTTAACTACTTAATATAGATATGCATAGAAGAAAACACCTTGAAATTATCCACCATAAAAAACATAGAAGCAGAGCCTACACATTTGAAAGGAAAACCAAGCATAGGAAATAAGACTACCACTTCTGCAAAATCATTCCTACATTTGATATATAATGTGCCCAAAACCATCTATCCCCACACATAGAAACAACAAACACATATAGACATAAAAACAGGACTCACAACCTGTACTTCTTGTTGTATTATTCTAGTTAATTGAAATATTGCTCTATTCCTTTGATATCTAAATAATATTTACCAGTAGGAGTATAGGCCAGGTATATTCAACGTCAATATTTAATACCAAACACGTATACATTGTACATGGAATGGAATGTATGATTGTGTTAATGCAGATAAATATAATGTACTCACCTAAACAAATTGTATAATTTTTCAAAACAATAACAGTATCTCCCTGGCCATTCATTCTGTCGTTTGAATACCAAAGTAAAGGAGAGAAAGACATATAAGGTTTGTGACACTAGCTTTGGAGGAAGTGAGTCTCTGTGGAATCTCGATAATGGCTGTTGGGCACCTCTTTGTGAACATATCACAGATATGCTTCCAGCGCCTAAATAATATCCAGGCTACATTTTACTTGGGCATATTTATTGACTGAGCCTTTGCACAGGGCGGTGAATATAATCTTGGAATTTCAAAAAGTATAATTATTTATATTTTTTGTAAAGTGATTGTGCAAGCAGAGGATGATTTAAAGAAGAGTAGAGAATGAGCACAGGGCAGAACTTGTATTAATCAGAATGCTTGACAGAAGAGGTGTTTTCAGTTGTTTGCAGAATTGGTGACAACAATAAAATAATGTTTGTATTTAAATGGATTGTTGTTGCAGCCCACTGGTGGCAGTTTATGGTATAAATGTTTTGGGGCAGGGAGATTAAGATAATCAAGGTTCAAGATATTAGCATGGAGTTAAGCTTTGAGCATGAAGGAGGAGAGAATGCATTCGGAATGTGAAGGAGAAGAGGTGGCAAGTTGTGTACCTAACGCAAATATGTGCTTAGAATTTGAATGGGACCACTACAATGTATGAAAGGATTTCAGTATGTTTGTGAAAGAGTAATGTTTCAAAAATATGGCAGAATGTTATGTATTGTTGTGAAAAGAGGTCTTCTGGTTTATTACGAGTGGTGTGCTCATGTTAAATTGGCAGGAGACTGTAGTCCTCCTGGAAGAAAAAGTGTATTTGGGGATCAGCAATGACCACTTTAATGCTGGGGAAGAAATCATGAGTATTCCGAGAACAGTGAGCCCCGGGGAGAATTTAGTGACTGTTGAGGTGTGGTTAATTGATAAGACGGAGCAAAGCGCACCTGTACAGAACGGTGAGTAAATGTACAATCTTTACTTATCAAAGTTTTGTCTTTTTTTTATCTTTAAGGTTCATGAAACGCTGAAGAAGTTTGCTGTGAAAGTTACATCATCCAGCGTAAAAGAACGTAGAGAAATCCTTAATGAGCTTGGAAAATGTGTCACAACCAAAGGTAATTCATCACTCTACTCTTTACCAGTTCAGTTCCTGCAAATATTTCAAAGAAACCCAAATGCTTCCATTATACGGGCAATTTGTACTTGACAAGATAACATGATGATGTTCTACAATCTTGTTTGCTATGGTGCTTTTAATTTCAGCATATGAATTTCCACCATAACAGCCTCAGCAAAGGCTCACCCCTAAAGGAATCCTTCTAGAACTAAACTAAGAGTAGCTGGCGATCAGACTAAGCCGCTGCTTTCTACCATCCAATATTGATCATAGTGCCCGCTGAATGTAAGAATGTTGCAAATGATATCCAGTCCGAAGCAATTTATTGTAAATAAACCACCTCTTTTACATGTTCCTCTTGGTACATAACCACTGCATGGATTAAGCTACATATCTATAATGTAAAAATCATCAGCTCTGTTTTTCAGAATGGGAGGATGACTGGTAAGTAGGTTGAATGTTTGATAGATTGATAAGTGGAACTGCTTAATAATTGCTGGTCTCTCTAACTTTGTTAGAATGGGGAATCTTCCGTAATGTACATGCTAGTGAAGTGTTACTTGTAAATTGTGCTAGAATCAGTTTTTGCCACCATTTATACAATTTTCACACTTTCTGACACCTGTATTTGTATTGCATCAGTATGTAAAGCTAACATTCCATACCCTTTGTAGAACTTCTCTATAGACAATCTGTAGCTGTTTTTTGTCAAAGACCTGTTATGAACAATACAAATACTTAGTGTGCTTTGGGCCAGCCCATTGCTTTGGGCCAAACCATTGGCTGGCTTTCTTGTCAGTCTCATTAATTTCCTTCTTATTTGATGGTTTTACATCCTCTTATGTTTGTCCCACCCCTGGAACATAGCTTTATAGCATATTTCTATTGATTACATTCTGGGAACAGCTTTTTCTTTTTCTTTCAACACTCTGTGGGAGTGTTTGCTTTCTTTTGCTCTCTCCTGTGCTCTCCCTCATGTGGAACGTAGCCCACTGACATTTCTTAACAGCTCCATCAATCGTACATCAATGTAAAATACAACTACAACAAAGTTGATAAAATCACAAGATGAGACGGCGATCAATACAATGGAGAAAGAAAATGTTACAAAAGCTGATGTTTTTAAGAAACTGCAGTAACAGTTGGTGATTTTCCGACAGCTAACTTGTTGCTATGGTCTCACAATTTTTAGTGACCGGTGGAAATCAAGCAAAGAAAAAAATTCACTTTAGGAACACTGGATCAATATTTAGCACCTGGCATGTGTGTTTTAAAAACTATTTTCTTATTTCGAGGTTCAACTTTGCTCCTGAAGGCAGGCTCTTTAGTAGAATGATTGTCGGCTTCTTAACCTTTGTAAGGTGTGAGGTAGGTTCTTTGGCTTTCTAATATAGGCCATGTTTAACACTTGACATGCAGTCCAAAGGAGGATTTGGATGGCCACTGCCCCACACTGGTCTTTGTCTACCAGTAGATAGGTCTTTGTCTACCAGTAGATAGTAATAAAACAATGCACGATCATTGCTTGATAGCAGAAAGAATGTCTGCAAATAGCACCTCATGATTGGATTCAAAGATAAACTGCTTGCTGCCACCTGCAAAACAAGAAGGAATGCATCTAGAAAAGGTCTGTTGAAAATATGAGCTGCCCAACATGCTGCAGTCTTCTTGGTCTTTGAGAAGCCAGCTTCATACTCCAAGATGGAACACCCACCATGAAATATTAAACTCTTGTAGGACTGCCTCAGACCCAGAGGTTGCAATAGGAGATACACTTTCTAAGTACGAACACATGATGACCAAAATATGGAGTTCTTTCAACCTGTTTGTTTCCTCATTATTGTTGAAAGAAATATTGTACTGTTAATTGAAATCACTCATTGATCTTATAAGTTGCAGCAAGGTGGGCACATGAATATTCAGACTTTGGTTATAATATAGCCTTCACAAATTGTATTGATCTCTCAGAAATGCAGTCAGTCTCACTTGTAAAGTGGAGATCCTGACAAACTACTGTTTTCATGTGTCCATCACTCTTTTTCATGCTTTATTTTGTTATTTTCTATTTTACTGTCTGTAAAACTCCTTGTTTTGTACTTAAAACTGGAACACTTTATGGTGCTTATACCAGCCTAGACAGGTGCAATTTAGTTCTTAGAAATTGATATTGATGGGGCTCATATCAGCCTACACAGTTACATAAGGAGCTCAAGTTTTCCTGCAGGCCTCCCTAGCTTGTTATAGTTATGTCAGAATCTGAATCATGGGCTGAAAGGGTAGAATGTTTGCTAAATAACTGATTTTGCTTGGGCTAGTTGCTTAGAAGAAATAAACTCACTTCACATTTCTAGGGAATATGGGTTTTTTGTTATCTTAAATGCATTTATTAACGCACAAACATCAGGGTTTCTTGGTACTGTTGGAGAAATATAGACCGGCTAAAATTTGACAACAGATACAAAATAAAACTGATTTACAAAGCACAAAACTTGAGCAGTGCCCTAAAAACAGACAAAAATGTTTTGAATCGAAGTGAGAAAGGCATAGAGTTTAAAACCTTTGGCACAGCAAAAATGCTTGTTCACCATGCCGTAATGCCCTTATTTTGGGAATTGAGGGAAAATAAAGTTCTCGCATATTGGTATGTTAGGAAAATTTGAAGGAAAAAATTTTAAGATTTTTATGTTCGGTAGGCAATGTGTAATATACGCACTGATTTAAAGATAACTGTATGATCTTAATACTGTGGAAGTGTGTTTCCACCTAGTGGGATCTGATATACTACGGGCTACTAAGTTCTGAACTATCTGTAAACGTTTAAGTAGTTTGGCTGGTAAGGCTGTATAGACTGAGTTGCCGTAGTGTAGTCTTGATGAGACTAGGGCATTGAAACTGGAACGTGAAGCTTGTAGTCCAAGAAAAGTTGGATTTTCTTTAGAATTCTCAGGAAGACAAAACAGCTGTTGGCTTACCTTAATGGCTTGGTAGTTAAGAAGAGAAAAAACACGCATCAAAGAAGCTTCCCAAATTTATTACAGCGTTCACTGGTTAAAGGCGTTCACCCATTGAGTCTGGCCAAGAAAGGTGATCCAGTGACAGATTCCTGGGATAGTAATCGGAACCTCTGTTTTAGATAGATTCAACTTTAAAAAGTTAGAAATCCATCATTGGCTGAAGATCCAGCCCTTATTCAGTCTGTTGTGTTTGAGTTGGGGGCGACGTTGTTTTATAAGAACAGAAGAATTTTTGGGGAGGACCCAGTCACTGCTATTAGATTCCTGGCTGCCCCTTTTGCTGTGCTATACCATCCACATGCACCATTAGTGCTGAAGATGTGTTCCTGATGGAATGGACACCTTTTCAATTTTGCCCGCAGTATCACGCCAAGTACCCACACACGGACACACGTCTCGTGTGTAATCTTTGCCTTTCGCCCAATCATTGTGAGGCTGATTGTGTGACTGCAAGTCTTTCCGATCAAAAAAGACTCTCCGGGATCGAAGGCTATGTCAGCTGGAAATGTCTAGTCTCTCTGAAGACAACATTCCTGACATTTTCAGAGAAGAGCATGCCCAGGAAGAGCATGCTGCTGAGGAGGAGGAGAAAGAGGAAACTTTCTCCATCGAGGAAACTTCAAGCTCAGATGTGGAGGAAGAATTGGAGTACACCCTGCCACTCGGTCAGCGCGTGAGTACTGCCAACCCTGACTCTGTTCCTCCACTTAAAAAGACCTCCAAACCTTTGCCCTTTCCATTATTAGAGGTCGCCTGAATGCCACTTCCACCTGGCGATGGCCGGATCTGAAAAGACACTTCGGATGCCCCACCTTCGGGCTCAGCACCTAAAACTTCCACCAAGGGTAAAGCCTTGGTGTAAACCTCATCGGATCGAGCACATGCGTCAGTCTCCCCCACTCTTCGGAACCGACCCGGCAACTGAATGCCTCTGCCTCGGTGCCAGTCTAAAAACATTCCGCTTCTAAAGCTCCGGTTCCGAAACCAACCGAATCTAAATCCTCGAAGCATTCTTTGGTTCTGAAACCATCCAGGACAAAAACTTCTAAACATTTCACAGTTTCCATGTCTCCTGTTGAGCCTATCCTCGAAACCATGGATATTAGAAAAAGGAAAATCCAGATTCAACATGGAACTGGGAGAATAATGGCCCTCCTCCACCAAAGAGGCAATTAACTTTTGAGAAGGTTTTTGACACTTCTGTGCCTTTAAAAAAAAAAAAAGAGGACAATCAACACTGCTACAAGCCATACTCCTCCTCCTCATCCTCCACTTCCACCTCCTCCACCACCATCTTCACCACGTCCCCTCCTTGTCTCCTGCATCTCCACATCACGATCCTATAGATGCTACACCTCCAGGCTCACCTAGATCAAACACTGGGGGGCATAGGAGACCCATTAGGAGATCCAGACCCATGGGGCATATATGATACTGATCCCATAACACCTAATGGTACTGATCTATATCCAGCTAGACCCTCCCCTCCTGAGGATGCTTGTGCCTACCAACAGGTTATTGCTAGGGCAGCCTTCTACCATGGTGTTGAGTTACATAAGGAATCATTAGAACAAGATTTCCTTTTGACACTCATCTACACACAAGGACACATTATTTACCTATGCTTCCTGGTATGTTGCAAAAGAAACAAGTGATGGACGGAATGCTGGACAATGCAAACATTCACCCCCAGTCACAAGGATCTGGGTTAAACCCATCATTCTTTTGCTCACCACACCACCCCAGTTTGGACCCAGCCATATGCAAATCAGTCTTGACCCTGTTCCTTGTGGGAACAGTCCAGTCCGAACTGCCAAGCCAGGTCCTCCCTGGACCAGAAAGCAGCATCCTGGGACCGGTTTCAGGGCATCACCCTTCATCAGCCAGGCTAGCTTGAATCCAGTGGTGTAGTGAGCACGGGACCCACGTCTGGGCATACCCTTCCCACTTAGGGCGACATATGCAAAAGAAACAAGTGATGGACGGAATGCTGCACAATGAAAACATTCACCCCCAGTCACAAGGATCTGGGTTAAATTCATCATTCTTTTGCTCACCACATCACCCCAGTTTGGACACAGCCATATGCAAATCAGTCTTGACCCTGCTCCTTGTGGGAACAGTCCAGCCCGAACTGCCAAGCCAGGTTCTCCCTGGACCGGAAACAAGCATCCTGGGACCGGTTTCAGGGCATCACCCTTCATCAGTCAGGCTAGCTTGAATCCAGTGGTGTAGTGAGCACGGGACCCACGTCTGGGCATACCCTTTCCACTTAGGGCGACATATGCAAAAGAAGCAAGTGATGGACGGAATGCTGGACAATGCAAACATTGCAATCTTGGATCTCAGACTCCTCAATTACTACATCGTCTCAGAACATTTTCACATGTTCACTCTACAGGATGTAATTCCCCTTCTAGAACAGGGTGACCTTATGGCCACCCTGGACCTGAAGGATGCTTACTTTCACATACCCATACACTCTGCTCATCGCAAGTACCTCAGGTCTGTCATAGCAGGAAAACACTACCAATTCAAAGTTCTTCCATTTGGAGACACCCAAAGTACTTTGTAGTAGTGGCAGCACACCTAAGACGACAAAGCGTTCACACATTCCCATACCTAGACGACTGGATTATCAAAATCAGCACCCATCAACAATGTCAACAACGCATTCAGTTGACAGTAGATCTACTCCACAGTTTTATTTATCTATATATATATATATATATATATTTTTTTTTTTAGTATTATATAGCGCAAACTAGACCCGAAGATATCTGGTATCAGGAGCGCTTTACATGAGCACCAGTTTCATTACACAAGGACACATTAATTTTTGTTAGGCATGGGGAGATTAAGTGATTTGCCCAGACTCACAGGATGTTGAGCGTCGTTGCCGAGACTCGAACCCTGTTCCCCAGCTTCGAGGTCGAACGCTCTAGCCGTAAGGCTGCATCCTCTCCCCAATGGGTTTACCATCAATGTCCCCAAATCTCACCTTCAACCTCTTCAAATTCAGCCATACTTGGGGGCAACACTCAACAAACAGTTGGGGCTAGCTTATCCCAATCCAGCTTGGATACAAAATTTTCAAACAATGCTGCCTCATTTCCAGCCAAACAACACTCTCACAGTTCGGACTGTCATGCGTCTACTCAGAATGATGGTGTCTTGCATTGCCATAGTTCCAAACGCAAGACTACACATGCGACCACTGCAACAGTGTCTCTCTCGCCAGTGGTCTCAAGCACAGGGTCACCTACAGGATCTAGTGTTGATAGACCACCACACTCACAGTTCTCTGCAGTGGTGGAATTCCAACAATCTGTTGAAGGGGTGGCCTTTCTTGGACCCAGTGCCTCTTATCATTCTAACCACAGACACATCAGAAACAGGCTGTGGTGCGCACCTACGAGACCTAACGATACAAAGTCTGTGGTATGCCAAACAACAATCCCTTCACATCAACTACGTGGAACTTCAGACAGGCTTCCCAGCACTGAAGGCTTTACTTCCACATCCGTCATACAAGGTTTTCCTAGTCCGGACAGACAATATGACAGCCATGTACTAACTTCATAGATAGAGTGGGCGGGGGGGGGGGGGTGTCACAGCTCACTCAGACCATATGAAATTAGGTTCTTCACCATCACATTCATCTCTCGGTGTAATATCTGCCAGGAACGGACAACATTCTTGTGGACCTGCTCAGCAGGACGCATCCGCAAAACCATGAATGGGAGCTCAATCCACAAGTTCTCTTCTGTACATTCAAAAGTGGGGGTTCCCTCAGATAGTCTTATTTGCCACAGCCGAAAACGCGAAATGCCAAAACTTAGCTTCCAAGTTCCCACACCCGCTATCCAAGAGCAACTCACTATGGATGAGTTTGTCAGGGATATTTGCATATCCTTTTCCTCCTCTCCCTCTCATTCCATTTCTGGTTCGAAAACTCAGGCAAACATCACTCCACATGATCCTTGTAGCTTCCACCTGGGCACGTCAACCCTGATTCACAACCCTACTAGATCTTTCAATAGTCCTAGATGAGAAGCTCCCCAGTAGGCTGGACCTTCTCACTCAAAATCATGGACAAATCAGACACCCAGACCCCAAGATGTTCAACCTAGCGATCTGGCTGGCACCTGAGGCCTTAGAAATTTGGTAACTTGAACTTACCAACAGAATGTATGGACATTCTTAAACAAGCACACAGACCCACAACTAGAGCTTGTTATGCTACAAAATGAAACATTTTGTTTGCTACTGTCAACCTAAACAAATAAATCCCCTCAAAGCCACAGTACAGGACATTATTTTTTACTCGCTACAGTTACAAAAATCCAATTTAGCATATACTTCCAATAGGTTGCATCTTGCCGCCATAGCTGCCTATCTCCAAAATAAGCAGCGTTCATTCCTCTTCAGGATTCCAGTCATTAAGACATTCATGGAAGGACTCAAACGAGTTATTTCATCTCGTGTACCTTCAGCACCATCTTGGAACTTAAATATTGTACTTACTAGGCTCATGGATCCTCCTTTTGAGCCTTTGCACTCCTGCTCCCTTCAGCTTCTATCATGGAAAGTGGCATGTTCGAGGCATGTGAGCTGTAGATCACATGCTTGTGCATAGATCGCCATCTAGTGTTGGGCCCGGATGTTTGCACTTTGTTTTTCTTCGAAGAAGTCTTTCTAGTCACGAGGTAGGTGACTCCTCCTTTTCGGTGATAGTGCGCATGGTCATCGACTCCATCTTCAGATTGTTTTTTTCCGCCATCGGGTTCGGATGTTACTCGCTGCGCTCCGGTTCGACTCACCCTCGACGGTATTGTTTCCGATCGCGTACTCCATTCTTCGCGTATCGTGTTTGTTTTGAAAAAACCCTCTTTCGATCGGCAAGCTCGTGGTAGGCCATCGGGCCTAACCGCCTCCATCCGACTTGCAATCGATGGAACGAACTCCCTTTAAATACTGCCCTCGGTGCCACGCGAAATACCCGCGCACCGACTCACACGAAGTGTGCAACCTGTGTTTGTCACCAGAACACAAAGAACAGGACTGCGACGCGTGTAAGGCTTTCCGTTGCAAGAAGACGCTTCGCGACGTCGGGCTCGACGACGCGACATGCAGAGCCAACGCACAGACTCCATTCCGGACCTCTTCGGACCTGAATCTGAAGAAGAAGCGGGCGACGCAATCGGGGCCGAGGAAGAGCAGGATCCCTTTTCCGTTTCGGAGGAGGGCTCCGACCAGGATGACGACATCCCGCATGGACAACGTACTGTAAGTACAGTGCCCTCTTCACCCCGACTCCAAAGCCAACCTGTTGAAAAGAAGGCTCCGGACCAACTCGGGCCCGGTCTGCACCGAGACAACGCTTCCGAAGCCCCGCCTCCTGGCTCGGCACTGAAGCCTACCCCAAAGCCCTCCGGCTCCGAAAAGCCCATTCCAAGTCGGGCACCGAGCCAAAGCCTTTGGGATCGAAGACCAAATCCGGCTCCGATCATCACCACTCGGCTCCGAAAACCAAATCGGATCCGAGAACACCAGCCCCAAAACCATCGGCACCGAAAATTTCGGTGCCGAAATGGACTGATACACCAAGTAACATAAGCCTAGTTTCGGTGATCCGCTCGAAAAACCGGACCTGAAACAGAAGATTTTGGTCATACATCCAAAAACTTGCCACATTACTACCAAAGTGACTTTAAAAAGAGGGGCTACTACTGAAGAGGAATACCATATTCCATTAAAGAGGGGCTACTACTGAAGAGGAATACCATATTCCATTAAAGAGAACTGTTGGGGCAAATCCTTCCCCTCCTCCTCTTCCTTCTCTACCTTTACCTCAGCCTCTGTCTGTGCCCACTTCACCTGAGCACTCACCACCATATATAGCTGAAGATAAGGGTGATGGGGACGGGGATGATACTAATGATGACAATCAACCTCCACCTACAGATGAGTGGGATGACTATAACACTGACTCACCCACAGACAATGACCCTGACCTATACCCTACCAGGCCTACTCCACCAGATGACAGTGTAGGATATATTGAATTGCTAGGCAGGGCTGCTAATTATCATGGGGTCCAGCTGCATAAAGAATCCCTTGAAGAGGATTTCCTCTTTGAAACATTAAACAACACACAAAAATCCACACATATGTTGCCCATGCTTAAAGGAATGACCAGACATGTAGACGATATATTTAAGGATCCCGTTGGGGCACGTATCCTTGCCCCCAGGGTGGATAAAAAATACAAACCTACACCATCCGATCCAGTCTACATAAGAGGACAATTACCCCTAGACTCAGTTGTTTCTAATGCATGCAAAAGGGCAAACTCCCAGACTACTGGAGACGCACCACCCCCAGATAAAGAGTCAAAGCTCCTTGACGCTTCAGGGAAAAGAATAGCCTCCCAGGCAGCTAACTTCTGGTGCGTATCCAACACACAAGCGCTGCTAGCCAGATATGACCGTGCGCATTGGGATGAAATGGAACAACGTATCCAATTTTTACCCCAAGAACATAAATCAAAAGCGCAAGACCTGGTACCTGAGGGGCAACTACTTTCCAACAATCAAATTAGGTGCTCCCTGGATGCAGCTGATACATCGGCCAGAGCGGTGAACACTAGTGTCCTTTTTAAGAATGCACGCCTGGCTACGTATATCAGTATTCAAACCGGAGGTTCAGACCTCGATATTAAACATACCATTCGATAAAGAATACCTATTTGGGCCGGCGGTAGATTTTTCACTTGAGAAGATGAAGAAAGATGCAGAAGTGGCTAAATAAATGGGAGCCCTTCAGTCTCAATAAGGCCGTGGTTCCTTTCGACGCTCATTTTATCGAGCAGGGTCCAAAACCATGTCCTCGGACATTGCATCCACATATAAGGTCAATAACCAACCCTCAGGTTCCAAGAATTACTGCAGGGGTGGTTATAGAGGAAACAACGGCAAGGGCAGAGGTAGAGGTTCCAGCACATGTACCTCCCCCTCTAATACAAAACAGTGACTTGCCCACAGTTCCCCCCGACCACTTAACACCTGTGGGGGGAAGACTGTCACAATTTCTACCAAAGTTGCAGTCAATAACAACAGACAAGTGGGTTCTCCAAATTATCCATTCTGGTTACTGCCTGGAGTTCATCAACACTTAAACATTCCTCCAAAGTCACACAAACTTTTACCGGATCTCCGACGCCTCCTCAAACGAGGTACAATCCCTTCTAGGAAAAGGAGCCATAGAGCCCGTACCACCAAAACATCAAGGGTCGGGCGTGTATTCCTTTTACTTCCTAATTCCCAAAAAGGACGACTCTCTCAGACCAATATTAGATCTCAGAGAACTAAATTTTTGCATACAGTCAGACCATTTCCACATGGTAACACTTCAACAAGTACTACCTCTTTTGCAAAAGGACGACTTTCTGTCTACTCTAAACTTAAGACGCCTACTTTCATATTCCAATCCACCCAGCTCACCGCAAATTTCTCAGATTTGTGGTAGCAGGTCAACATTACCAATTCAAGGTACTCCCATTCGGAGTCACCACTGCCCCCAGAGTCTTCTGGCGGTAGTAGCTACTCATCTAAGAAGACAAAGCATTCATGTCTTTCTATACCTGGACAATTGGCTCATCAAAGCCGGCACGTATCAACAATGCCACAAGCACACTTCCGTAACCATTCAGTTACTTCACCAACTGGGGTTTACAGTCAATGTGTTAAAATCACATCTTCAGCCAGCCAAAACTCAGAACTACCTAGGAGCCACCTTAAATACTCAAAGGGCTCTGGCGTTTCCCAACGCAGCCAGAATTCAAAACATGCAGGCGTTAATTCTCCAGTTTCAAGCCAATCAGTCACTTCCAGCTCGAGTTTTTATGCAGCTGCTGGGAATGATAGTTCCCCATGCCAGGCTGCCCATGCGTCCACTTCAAGAATGCTTAGCCAGTCAGTGGAACCAGTCACAAGGTCTATTAACCGATCTAGTGTTGGTAAGCGGCCGTACTCGTCGCTCTCTGCAGTGGTGGAACACACAAAACTTGTCAAAAGGACGGCCGTTCATAGACCCGGTTCCACAGACCATATTAACAGCGGACGCGTCTCTAACTGGCTGGGGAGCTCATCTCCAACAACACAGTGCAAGGTCTGTGGACCCAACAGCAAAGGTTGCTCCACATCAATCATTTAGAGCTATTGGCAATCTTTCTAGCTCTCAAAGCCTTTCTAGATCACCTGTCTGGCAAAGCTGTCTTGGTTCGAACCGACAACATGACAGCTATGTATTACATACAGAAACGGGGGGGACACACTCTCTCCAACTGTCCCGTTTAGCCCAAGACATCTGGAAGTGGGCTATTCACCACAAAATTTAGCTCCTTGCGGAACACCTCCCAGGTATCAACAACCAGATTGCGGACCTCCTCAGCAGGCAGAGGTATCAAATACACGAATGATAACTTCACCCTCAAGTTCTCCACCCCTACTTTCAAGCTTGGGGAGTCCCTCACATAGACCTGTTTGCAACACCCCAAAACGCAAAATGCCAAAGCTTCGCCTCCAGGTATCCACACCCGTTATCCAAAGGCAATGCTCTATGGATGAACTGGTCAGGGATATTTGCTTATGCTTTTCCGCCTCTCCCACTCATTCCATTATTGGTTCGGAACTCAGGCAAACATCTCTCACACTAATCCTAGTAGCTCCAACATGGGCACGTCAACCCTGGTTCACAACCCTGTTGGAACTCTCTCTAGTACCACATCAAAAATTACATTTAACTCCCAGTCTCCTCACACAGAGCCAAGGAGAAATCAAACACCCAGATCCCAAACAACTGAACCTCGCGATCTGGCTCCTGAAGTCATAGAGCTTGGTTATCTGAACCTTCCACCAGACTGTATGAACATTATTAAGGAGGCCAGAAGGCCTACCACAAAAGCCTGTTACTCAGCCAAATGGAAACGATTTGTTATCTATTACAATAACAAGATCAACCCTCTTGATGCTTCCATAGAAAACATTATCTGTTACCTGTTACATTTGCAGCAGTCCTCATTGGCATATTCATCCATCAGACTGCATCTCGCTACAATCGCAGCCTATCTTCAAAATAGACCACATTTATCCCTCTTTAGAGTGCCTGTAATCAAAGCATTTATGGAAGGACTAAAAAGAGTTATACCACCAAGAATTCCACCTGCCCCAGTCTGGAATCTTAATATAGTCCTCACAAGGTTAACGGGCCCACCATTTGAACCCAAGCACAAATGTGAACTACAATTCCTTACTTGGAAAACAGCTTTCCTCATTGCAATCACTTCATTAAGGAGAGTGGGTGAACTTCAGGCACTAACCATAGAAGAACCTTTTTTCCAGCTACACAAAGATAAAGTGGTTCTTCGTACCAATCCCAAATTCCTACCTAAAGTAGTATCTGCATTTCACATAAATCAGTCGGTTGAGTTACCTGTCTTTTTCCTTCAACCTGACTCTGTTGCAGAATGAGCTCTACACACATTGGATGTTATGAGGGCACTGTTGTATTACACCGATAGAACGAAATCTTTTCGTAAGACCAAACAACTCTTTGTCCCTTTTGCACCACCTCACAAGGGCAATCCTATATCCAAATCAGGTATTGCTAGGTGGATCGTTAAATGCATTCAAATTTGCTATGCAAAAGAAAAAAAGACTCTAACGATACCCCCTCGAGCACATTCCACTCGTAAGCTAGGGGCTACTATGGCTTTCTTAGGGAACATCCCTATTACTGACATCTGCAAAGCTGCAACATGGTCCACACCACACACTTTCACCAAGCATTATTGTGTAGATGTGTTAGCCAGACAACAAGCTAATGTGGGCCAAGCAGTACTTAGAACGCTGTTTCAGACAACTCCATCAGCTACAGGATAGCCACCGCTTAGAGGAGACTGCTGTATATTCTATGCACAAGCATGTGATCTACAGCTCACATGCCTCGAACGGAAAATGCTACTTACCCAGTATGCATCTGTTCTTGGCATGTAGAGCTGTAGAATCTCATGCGCCCACCCACCTCCCCGGGTACCTGTAGCTGCTGTCGTTCTTCTGTTACTATTCATACATACACATGGCCATCTCTATTCTTTACTACTACTCCATTCTCTCACCCTCTGTGAGAAAACAATCTGAAGATGGAGTCGATGACCATGCGCACTATCACCGAACGGAGGAGTCCCCTACCTTGTGACTAAAAAGACTTCTTCGAAGAAAAACAAAGTGAAACATCCGGGCCCAACACTAGATGGCGATCTATGCACAAGCATGAGATTCTACAGCTCTACATGCCAAGAACAGATGCATACTGGGTAAGTAGCATTTTCCTTTTAGTTGCCATTACCTCATTCGGGCGTGTTGGTGAGCTCCAGGCGTTAACCTTAGAAGAACCCTTCTTTCAAATACATAAAGACAAACTGGTTCTTCACACTAATCCTAAATTCCTACCTGAAGTAGCCTCCTAGTTTCACCTCAATCAGTCTATTGAGCTTCCTGTTTTTTTCTCTAACCCTGATTCTGTTGTAGAAAGAGCTCGCCATACTCTGGATGTAAAATGAGCGCTCATGTTCTACATTGCTAGAACTAAAACTTTCAGGAAAACAAAACCACTCTTTGTAGCCTTTTTTCCACCTATAAAGGCAACTCTGTATCCAAATCAGGCATAGCTAGGTGGATAGTCAAATTCATTCAAACTTGTTAAATAAAAGCCAAAACACCTTTACATGTAACTCCCAGAGCACATTCCACTCGTAAAAAAGGAGCAACTATGGCCTTTTTAGGCAATCTCTCAATAGCTGATATTTGTAAAGCCACAATATGGTCTACACCACACACATTTACTAAACACTACTGTGTGGATATTTTAGCACGCCAACAAGCTAATGTAGGTCAGACAGTGCTACATACCCTTTTACAAACGATTGCAACTCCCACATGCTGGCCACCGCTTCTGAGGAGGGGCTTGCTTTACAGTCTATGTAGAACATGTGTATCTACAGCCACACATGCCATAGAACAGATTATGTTACTTAACCTGTAATCATCTGTTAGTGGTCTGTAGTGCTGTAGATTCACATGCACCCTCCCTCCTCCGTGGATGCTTTTGGCCATTGCAGTTATGTTTTGATACATCTCCCTGATGCATTCACATTTTAGCATGGACATCTCTATTTTTACATGTTCCTTACACTCTTTTCTCACCCTCCCTGGGGAAAACAATCTAACAAAGGAGTCAATGCCCATGCGCAATATCACAGAGAGAAGGACTCACTCTACCTCGTGACTCGAAAGAATTCTTCAAAGAAAAGCAACTTGTACAACTCCGTACCCAACAATAAATGGCAGTAGTATATGAATCTACAGCACAACATGCAACAAACAGATGCTTACAGGGTAACATAATCCTTTCATATGCTTCAATCTGGAATCCATGGCAATTTTAGTAGTTTTTGTACAAATACAACTTTAAATATCGTTTTGGAGTTTTGTTTATTCTAATCGTAGGGACAGTTGCGGGGACGATCTTACATGGTGCACTCTTATGAATTGCGTACTAGGAGCTCAGCGCTTTTACAATAATGCATCAAACAATTTGGCTGAACATTTCAATGAAGCAAA
Source organism: Calotriton arnoldi (assembly GCA_963921515.1). Classification (NCBI taxonomy): domain Eukaryota; kingdom Metazoa; phylum Chordata; class Amphibia; order Caudata; family Salamandridae; genus Calotriton; species Calotriton arnoldi. The sequence continues at coordinate 620,437 of CAWUFW010001876.1, forward strand.
ATAAAAATGCATGCCGGATTGCAACATAGAGCGACAATTCGATATGTTAAAATAGCATTTGCATGATCTCAGCTTTGGCACATAATACAGTTTGCAATTAATAATCAGCAAGACATCACATACGCAATATAATTGAATAATAGTTGACAGAAATAATTTACTTGGTCAAAGACAATAGCACGCTCCTAACACGTTATCCTCTAAACAGGGAAGGTTTGTGTGGTACGCGTTGCTAAGTGAACTAGATAGTCTGCCAATATCCCCTCCTAGACAAAGGTGGTAGTCACAGATACCATAACATAGTGACTTTGGAATCACGGCCCCCTCTTGGCCACACACACACAAGGTACGTCCGTTTCCTGGGTCCAATTTTTCCCCAACGTCCAAATTTCACCTTGTGTCTCGCCCAGGGGTCCAAGCGACCTGCACCTCCCACACTCCTTTCAGATACTAACAATGTTACTAAACCTGGTCTACCCGTGGAGCTCTTCAAATGCACGGCAAGTGTAATGGCCCCATATCTTCTAGACATGTTTAATGAGGCGAGAGAGCGGGGATGTTTACCAGTTGATCAGCGGACAGCAACTATTGCAGTAATCCCCAAGGCAGGTAAACCAGCAGATCAGTGTAATTCGTACCGGCCGATATCCTTGTTAAACATGGAGGTTAAAATATTAGCCAAGGTCCTGGTGAATCGACTCCTAGTTCCAATCATGACCCTGATACACCCAGACCAATCAGGCTTTATGCCCCGCAGAAGTACCAGGCTTAATCTTCGCCGACTCTATGGGGTGATGCATCTGGTAAAGACCAATCCAGGGGTGGAGGCAGCGCTCCTGTCGCTTGACGCCCGCATGGCGTTTGATAGTATAGAGTGGCATTACCTGTTTGAGGTCCTAAAGCGGTTTGGGTTTGGCCCGCAGTTCCAGTCATGTGTTAAGTTGCTGTACACATTTCCCCTAGCTAGGGTTCGAGTGAACAGCGCAGTGTCTCGCGCCTTTGCTCTTCATAAGGGCACACGACAGGGGTGCCCTCTTTCACCGATTCTATTCGCATTGGCGCTCGAGCCACTGGCGGCATGGGTGAGAGGGCACCCGGTGATCACCGGCATCTACGGGGGGACCATTGGGAGGAGAGGATATCGCTATATGCTGATGATGTCCTCCTGTATGTGACGAGACCAAGGTTCACAATAAGCCGGCTACTGCAGATTTTTAAGCTCTTTGAAGGATACTCCCGATACCAGATTAACTGGGATAAGTCACTCTTGTATATGTTATCGAACGGCCCACCTCGGTGCTGACAATAAGTTGCAGGTCAAGGAACGTTTTAAAAACTTGGGTATACACATAGTCAAAACAGATGCAGGATTTCTGGCAGGGAATTTACAACCACAACTGGAACGCTTAAGGAGAGATGTTGCCCACTGGAGAAAGCTGCCGAGATCTCTTATGGGAGAGCTGTGCTCTTCAAGATGATGTAGTTACCACGAATACTATACGTTGTGCAAAACACCCCTTGTCCAATACCTGACAAATTCTTTAAAGATGTGGATAGTGAATTGAGAACACTACTGTGGGATGGTGGGGGCACGAGGATTGCATTAGCCAAATTACAAAAAGGAGTTTGAGGGTGGTCTGGCTATTCCGTATCTACAAAAGTACTACTGGGCCTCACACCTAATGGTAATCAATGACTGGGTGTTTATGGACAGGAATGACCCGGCGTACAGAGTGGATCACTGGGCAATGGGGGCTGGAGGACATCTAGGTGCGTTATATAGTCGGGGGAGGAAAGAAAACATGCCACCCCATACACAGATAGTAGTAAATGTGTGGATGAAGGCCAATCGTTTTTTTGGGCTGGGATAATAGATTGACAGAACAGACCCCCCTATGGGACAGCGATATGCTCCAGGAAGTAGGCAGACTACAGGGTTTCGGTAAATGGAAATTGATAGATATAGTTCGCCTAGGAGATGTATGGCGGAGACAGAACATGCTCACGTTCCCCGAACTAAAGAAAGAGTATCAATTAGCGGATACAGAGCACTACAGGTACTTATAGATGAAACACGCGCTGGGCAGGCACCTCAAGGGGGGGGGGAGAGCAGATATCCGAATACAGCCCGCTTGAGGACAGATTAATATTAGATCCAATCCCGGAAAAAGCACTGTCATGCACCTTTAAAAAGATTATCAATAATGCTCCAGACCTCCTCGTAAAGCTCAGGGAGTCTTGGGAATCTGACGTGGGTCTGCTGGAAGAGGATGACTGGGTGGAGGTGGTACAAAGCCCTAGAGAGGTGGCGATCAGGGCAAGGTTCCGGCTTGTCCAACTGAGAATCCTACATAGGTCTTACTCCACCAGTGTGCTCATGTTCAAGCTGGGTCGCATACCCACGGAGAATTGTCAGAGGGGTACCTTCTTTCATATTCTATGGGAATGCCCGATCATACAGCGGTATTGGCGGGAGGTGACACGGATAATGTCGGAGGTCGTGGGACAGGAAGTTCCTAATGAGGCCAGGTGGCATGTGTTATGTATATCGGGGGATTAGACGTGGCCTAAATACCAAAAAATCTGGCTGTTGGTAGCAGCAATGGTGGCCAAAAGAAATATTGCTGGGGCCTGGGGAGCCATGCAACCGCCGACAGTGACACGATGGAAGATGGATATGGACTGGTGTTGTGCTGCTGAAAAAACAGTCTATGAAAGCAGGGGTTGCCCCAAGAAATGGGAAAAAGTGTGGCAGCAATGGGAAATATATAGGGGCCGCTGGGAAATACCTGATGGCTAAGGGCGGGAGGGGGTGGGGGGTAGGGAGTGTATTGATCTGGGAACCTGATTGCACGGTTGAATATGGTATATACAGCTATATGTTACAGGATGTGTAGTACAGAGAAGCAGATGTATTAACGAACATTGCCTATTGTGATGATGCATATTGATACTGACGACTGTTTAATAAAAAGTAAAAAAAAAAAACATGTTACTAAACCTGATTAGCACTGGGAAATCCTTGAGCTAAAAAACTACGACACCTAGCTGACCACTGTAACCAGTCAGGATAGCTGTATCACAAAAATAACATCCTGGGAGTTATAAAGGGCTATATAAATATTCACCTTTCCTAGCGTGGGGGACTATTGAAAAAAGGCTACTTTAGCGTGGCTCCCCAGAATGTTGCTTGAGTTTGAAATCCCTTTAATAACAGAAGACAAGAGGCGTTTGGCAAAACAGGAACAGTTTTTTAATTTAAAGTAAAAATCCGGGAGAACAATTAAAGCCACAGGGTCTGAGGACTGTCTCAATTTACATACCGTTGGTATCCCTCTTATATACAATTTTTAGCAGGTTGTAAAAGTTTCCAGCTCAACATATATGGTGAGGAATGTTGGTTGCTACCTTTGGCGTTCTAAATTAATTGTCGAATGGTTACTACGGGTGGGTCTCTACCTCGCATGGAGTGGTGAACGTGTCCAGATGTCCAGCATGAGGAGCGCGTATGCCAGGTCCTGATTGGCTGTGTGTTCCTAACTCATGTGGCATCTGACTTGTATGGGGTTTTTGGAAATGCACGTACCCCTTCCAGCCATGTACGTTTTATTGGGGCAATCTCATTTGACCTTTTGTAATGTCGCTGTGCCTATCTGTTGGATTGATCAAGAGTCTCCTGCCTGAGCGTCAGCCTGCTAGCTATGCACCCTCCCACCTGTGACGGATCAGTCAGCAATCCCGGGCCTTCGTCTGAGGGCCTGCCTGACTACATATTTGCGAGTCGAGGTTGATGTAGAGTTCACAATGGGCGAATCTATCAATAAGGACGAGATATCATTTTCGTCTAGAAATGTATCCAATTCCATATTAACACTCCCTCCAACCGCGAGAGACTCCAGCACCGGATCCAATGCCAAAAGACACCCTGCACCCGAGTGGACCAAGGGTGTCCCTGCGTGCCAGAGGATTTCAAGGGTCGAGGCCCCCTGTTGGTTCCCCCGGACTGGTTCCCCAGTCCCTGCTTGCAGCCTCTTCGTAACCGGACCGTTCACCCATTGAATGAATGGGATACCAGATGCCGTAAAACACCTCTGCACCTGGACGCCCCATAGCCGAGCTGTTGGTGTGGCCTTGGACCTTGCCCCCATACTCACCTTAAGTCCAGAAGAACAGTCCTATAAGTTGCTGTTAAGTGCCCAAATGCAGTACATGTTTTCCCCCATGGGAAAACATTACCGCTCCCAAAAAGTGCAGTCAACTTTTGAGAACTGTAAAAATTCATAACTCGAAAAGTACTTACCCGAATCTGATGATCTTGGGATCTAAATTCATATAAACGTATGTTAGTTTTATAAATTTGTGTTGGATTCCTTTGTGCATGTAATAAATGCTTAGAACTACCCTCTGTTATGCCTAACTTCTCACCCACACTACCACAAAAGAGAGCATTTGGGGTGTCATTGGTGCCTCTGTAATTCCTTTGGGATTTGCCTGGACTCTTTACACAGTGTGTCCACTATATAAAGAGCCAGCTTCTTACATTGGTGGCACAGCGGTGGGGTCCAAAACATTGCATTTACTGTACCACTCTGTCAATAGTGTGATTCCACTAAAGAATCCACAATTGACTTAACCCCTTCGACGCCACGCACATTCCCCCGCTGTGCGGGCGAATTCCACGGGTGCGCAGATAGGACGGCCCCTGGCTGTCCGACGCACACGCCCACCGTGACGTCAGACGGCCGGGGGCCGTCCGACGCATAGAAGAGGTTAAGACTACCAAAAATATATATTTTTTTCGAATATTTTAATTTTTCTAAATTACTAATTTAGGCTCTTAGGACCTTGGTTAAGTCCCCCTGTCCTTGTTGTTTAGAAATTTAAAAAGCATCCTAGAGAGGCCTTTAAAAAAGTAGTCTGGTAGATTTTCTAATTTACCAAAAAGGTCCCAACTGTTCTAAAATCATGTCTGAGACAGTGGGTAGTTCCCAGGCACTCAACCCGGGTCCTTACAGAAACCTTAAGTTGTCCAAACTTAAGGAACTCTGCAACGCATGGAACCTTGCCATGGGAGCTAAACCTACAAAAGTTCACCTGCAGAACCTGCTTGCTGAGATTGATAGATCCACGGCTAGGGAAGAAAAGGCAGATAATACAGAAGAGGGAAATGTCAATGAGAATGATGGAGTCTCCAATTCACCTACTGACAGTACCTCTACAGGAAGTACTTCTAGTAGTACCCCATACCCCACATAAAGTAGGCGAGGAAGTTGTAGATCTACGAGACTAACTCTAGAGGCCAAACTCTTGGCCATAGAAAAAGAAAGAATTGAGATGGGCCTAGGTCCCACCTCTGGTGGTAGCAAAAAATTAAATAGAGAGAGATGGAAGACTTTTGACCCTAAAATCCTCAAAGGGTTTGTCCCCAAATATGTAGAAGGTGATGATATCAAGTGGTTTACAGCCTGTAGAATGAGGAAACCCAACCAGAAGTATTGGGGGATCTCTACTCTGGGAGCTGTTTTTAGGAAAGTGCAAGGATAGACCCCTGACGCTTGATGAGACAGATGCTGAGTCCTATGACCTAATGAAGGGAACCCATAATAAGAGCTTTGAACTCACCATTGAGGAATATAAAACTAAGTTCAAGGAGTCTCAGAAAACACTAAATGGTTGGTTGAAGGGAAGTCAGGTGCATGATTATGATGGGCTTTATAATATGATTATGAAGGAGCATCTGTTAAGTAACTGCACTTCTGAAAAGTTGCATCAGTACCTGGTGGTCCTGGGGCCCGTCTCTCCCCAGGAGTTGGGGAAGAAGGCTGATCATTGTCCAAGAGAAGTCAGGGAGGGGGTAACCAAAAGAAGGAGGTTGTGAGCCCCCACCCCAAAGAGAAAAGGGTGGACCACTCAAAAATCAAAGATAAGGAGTCCTCTGTAGGCCCCCAGAAACCTGGCCAGGGGGGTTGTCCCCAAAACAAAAGTGGGTACCAGGGTAAGGCTTGGGATCCCAAAAAGGCTTAGTGCTTTGACTGTAAGCATACCGGGCACTGGAGCAAGGACACTTCCTGTCCTAAAAGCAAACCCACTAGTATACCTCCAGGGGCTGCCAGTGTAGTCTTTGAAGCTGATTCCTCAGATGAGAGATTTTTCTAGCTTTAAACTGGAAAGTGGGACCAAAAGGTGAATTGGAGATTCCAGAGGGATGCAAGCACTTGCACCACCTACCTACTGGTGAATGTAATCCCAGCCACTGCCCTAAGAGATACCTGTGCCAGTCACACCATTGTGCATGACAGGTTGGTACTCTCAAACCAGTATATCCCAGGAGAGACTAGAAGAGTAAGGGCTATCCCAGTGTGGCGTTGGCAGCAATAGAAATAGCTGGGTTCCTTAGTTGGAGAGTGATGGTAGTCAGTACAGACCTCCCCCTTGAGTGTATCCTTGGAAATGACCTCCCTGAGGTTGGTTTGAGCACAAAAGAGGTACTGGCCCAGTGCCAGTTCTCTGCCAAGGATTCTTAAGGTGCTGAACCTGTAGTTAATGCAAGTAGGCCCCAGAAGAAAAGAAAAAGGAGAAAGTGTAGGAAAGGTAGGCAACTTTTAGCCACAGTTGCAGTAAACCAAGGAGATCCTGCCCCTGCTGGGGAGGACACCCCAAGTTGCACTGGTAAAGCACTACCTGAAGCACAAAAAGTCCTGACTAGTCGGGCAGCTGTTAAGCCTGAGATGGAGGCTCCCCAGCTAACAGAAGAGAGGGTGAAAGAAGGTGTTTGCCACAGGATGAGTTAACCCCCCCACTCCAAAACAGCAGACTGCCCCCCTGAACCCAAGAAGCCTGTAAGTTAGCCCCTTCACCTGTCAGTGGAGAGCTAAAGGTGTGGTCCTGGGCACTGACAGATGTCAGTGGCCTCTGCTAGATGTTAGCTTTTATGGCTGCACTGTCCTTGGTATGGTGGTCTGACCCAATGTCAAATAGCAAGCTAGTCCCCCTAACCCTGTTGGTCATGGTGGGGTTACTCAAGTTGTGCGTAACTTATTTGGGTGAGCTGAGGATTGCCCTGGCTAAGATAGGGTTAGCATAAGTGGACACCTCTAACCCCAAAGACAAGAGAATGGCAGAGGAAACCAAAGAAGCAGACAGTGTTTTCTAAATGGGGTCCTAACACTGTTGAGGTTTGTCAGCTTCCCAAAGGAAATGAACTGGACAGGAGGATGTAAGGCAGTAGGCCCTGCAACAGTCCCTCCTGTTTCCTTACTCTTCCTCGCTTGACAGACTAGAAAGACTCTCCCTGGTTTGGGCTGAGTCCTGGCCTGTGGGCTGGGGGTGGTGTGTAGGAAACTGGGTGTTTCTTGTGCTAGTCCCCCACTTTTTGCCTGGTATTTGATACAACTTTGACTTAAGTGAACTGGGTTCCTGCTAACCAAGTCTCCAGTGCCAGGGTTCCTTCCCCAAAACAAGACCCTTGGCCACCTGATCCCCAAGTGACCTGGCCTTTAGCACATCTGCAAGTCCCTAGTAAGTGGTGCCCCTGGTACCCAGGGGATAGGTACTAAAGAGGGTCCCTAAGAGCTGCAGTATATCTTGTGCCACTGTAAAGGACCCAGCACCAAACTCATGCAGATTGCCGCTGCAGGCTGCATGACAAGGTGCTCTAAAAAGTGAAGACATGACACACACTTGTGTGCCATATCTGGTAAAACACTGCATGCCATATTTGCAAGTCACTCCTACAGCAGGCCTTACAGCCCTAAGGCAGCGTCCATTATATTACATGTGAGGACATCTCTGCATGAGCAGATATGCCCCTCTACTGGCCCGTTTCATTACTGTCAGTACATGTAAACAGGGAAGCCATCTTAAGGTATGTACTGGGCAGTGGTCAAAACGAGTTCCCCAGCTACATAATGGCTTAACTGAAACATATGGTGTTTAGTATCAAACACCTCGTATTAATAAACCCACACTGTTTCCAGTGATGGATTTATTAATACATGCACCCAGAAGGTACCCTCTGAAACCTACCACCCCTCTAATGTGCTAGCTGACTGGTCCAGTCCAGTCTCCCACCAAAGACGAGTTTCTGACCCCCAGTGGCGAGAGCCTTCGCTCTCAGGAGGTCAGGAACAATGCCAGCTCTGGAGAGAGGTGTTATCACCTCCTCCTCCAGGAAGGCTGGTATTATTAGCATTCCACGGCTTGGGGCTTCAAAGAGCCCACCGCCTTTGTTATGCAAATCTGGCATCCCTCACTGGAAAGGATGCCAGCCCCCCCTTGCATTGAGCCATTTGGCACCAGGACAGGCGGGAAAATTTGCTATGCAGGAGGCGTGTTGCACTGCCAGCCTGAGAACACCTCTAGGGTGACCAAGTTTGAACTGAACACCAAATTTAGGATTCCATCATCTTGTGTGTGGTGGAATTAAGAATTCTGGGACAGGGTGGTGCCCACTGCCCAAAAGATGTGGTCATCTAGGGGGTGTAGTGATCCCAGCGGTAAGTAGCACATTGGCTGCTACCCCTCACTCCCCTTAATGCCCCTAAATTGAGTATTTAGGGGACCCCTGATACCAGGACTTCAGATTTCAACGAGCACAAAAGAAGTAGTAGACTGAGAAGACTGCTGATCCGAGGAGCACGACTGACTAGGCGCCAACCCTGCTAGCCTGCCTGCTGCACCCAACCCTTGTGGAAACCCAGAGGGCTGCCAGTGCTTTGCCAATTGCCAAAGGAACTCCATTGGACTAGAGGAGCTTCTCCCCTGCAGCTGCAGGCACCAAAGAATCAAGACCAGGTACACTGAACTTCTGCCTACAGAGCCCACGACGCAGCAGCCGCCCAGGAAGAGCGGTAATCTTATCCTATGGGGTAAAAACAAATTCTGCATTCGGGCACTTGTCAGCGACTTACGGAACCCTTCTCCTGGACTTAATGTGAGTATGGGGCAAGGTCCAAGGACACACCAACAGGTCACCTCAGGAGGCTCTGGGGCGTCCGGGTGCAGAGGTGTGTTTCGGGTTTGGGTGCCCTATTCATTTCAATGCGAATAGTCCGCTTGAAAAGAGGGTGCAAGCTGGGACTGTCCGGTTGAACACACAGGGGAGTTTGGTCCTTGAGATGCTCGCACACGTAGGGAAACCATTGGTCCACTTCTCCTCTGGCTGTAGGACTCTGGTGCAGTGGTGTCTTTAGGTATTAGGTCTGTGCTGCAGGAGACACTCGCTGCTGAGGGGGCCTGCAGAAAGAGGCTACAGCCGGCGACTGGGAGTCCAGTCTAGGCAAACCCAAGAGTTGGCTCAGCCTTTGAGGGTCTCGGGACTCTGTTATCACAGTCACCTCCCTTGGACTCGGGCTGTGGGGGCGCGGGTGCAGTGGCATTTTGAGGGGTCGGGTGGTGGCTGTCAGAGGCTTTCATTTTGTCTTGGTTTCTGCAGAAGAGAGGCAAACAGGTCAGCTGAGCCACTTACAATGTGGGTCTCACTGTCCCTGAAGTCCCTAGACGTGCAGGTCCGTTTTGCTCAGCGTTGGTGTCCGGTCTGTACAGAACAAGCCTTGGCTGCTTCAAGGGGTCTGATGCCCCAGGTATTGATAATGTGCAGCTCCGGGCGGTCCTGGCATCCCCACACTTGGAGGGAGGACAGATCTGACCTGTGGGAGCACGGCAATCTCTTCCTGGGCGGCTGCTGCTTCGGTAGTCTCTGTGTGTGGCAGGACGGTGTTCGGACCTGGTTTCTCTGGTGCCTGTGGCTGCAGGGGAGTAGCTCCTCTACTGCAAGGTAGTTCTCTGGGGATTTGCAAAGCACTAGCAGCCTTCTGGGTTTCTTGGAGTCTGCACAGCAGCCGGGCGAGTCAGTTTCTCCATGAGGGTCGAGTTGCAGCAGGCAGGCCGGCAGGGTTGTCGCCAAGTCAGTCGCTGCGCCTCTGTTCTCAGGTCAGCAAGCTTTTCATTCCACTTCTTCGTTGTGTCCGTCGAATCTGAAGCCCTGGCATCAGGGGTGCCCCCTAAATACTGTATTTAGTTAGGGTTGTTACAGGGAGTGGCAGGTAGTAGCCAATGGGCTACCTACCTTTAGGGTGTCCACCAAAAAACAAGATGGTGGAATTTTCCTTGTGTTCACTTCAGGTAGCCCACCTTAGGGGTGGTACTAGCCTCCCCCTGACTAGCTAATTTTCCAGCCTGTCCTGGTGCCAAATTGGCCCTGTGCAGCAGGTGGAATTTCCTCTGTCGGGGGGTGGGGTGGGGGAAGCCATGGTTGCATATCACAGGTGCGGAGGCCTATGAAGCCTCCTGCCTTGAAATGCAGATTGCTAGCCATCCTGCTTGGAGGAGGTTTTAACACATCCTACCAGAGCAGGCATTGTTTCTGACCTCCGAGAGTGGGGCTCTCCCCTCCAGGGGGGTCAGAAACACATCTGTGGTGGCCGGCTGGACAGGACCAGTCAGCAAACACACTAGACGTTGGTAAGTCTTCAGGGGGTACCTCTGAGGTACTCTCTGGGTGCATGTATTAATAAATCCATCACTGGAATCAGTGGGAGTTTATTAATGTGAGGTGTTCGATACCAAAAACCATAGGTTTAACTGAAGCCATTATGTAGCTGAGAAACTTGTTTTGACCAGTGCACAGCACATATCTTAATATGTCTTCCTTGTTCACTTGTACTGTCAGTAATTGAACTGGCCAGCACAGGGGCATATCTGCTCATGCAGATATGTCCTCGCATGAAATATAATGCACCCTTCCTTAGGGCTGTGAGGCCTGCTGTAGGGGTGACTTATAAATATTACATGCAGTGTTAGGGAACATGGTACACAGGGCGTTTGCCAATTTGTGTTTTCACTTTTTAGAGCACCTTGTCATGCAGCCTGCAGAGGCAGTCTGCATGCGTTTGGTGCTGGGTCCCTTAGAGTGGCACAAGATATGCTGCAGCTCTTGGGGACCTTCTTTAGTGCCTATGCCCAGGCGTACCACCTACTTGTGACTTATAGAGGTGCTAAAGGACTGGTCAGTTGGGGATCAATTGACCTGTTAACTTGATTTGGGGAAAGAACTGTGGCAGTGGGAACCTGGTTAGCAGGATCATAATGCACTTCAGTCAAAGTTGCATCAAATACCAGGCAAAAAGTGGGAGCGGGGGGACTATCGCCACAAAAATCCAGTTTTCTACATATGCGTTCAAATGACTCCTGAAAAATCAAAGCCTGAGTCAAACTTGCTAGTGCTTGAATGTACAACCTGAAAGATTATGCACACCTCTGAGTTGTTGGCTCTTAACTTGGCCAGGTGACTTTCTGGCTGTATTTGTAGTTATACTATAGGAATCATCTGCTAAGAAGCATTTATAGACCTACTTGGGAAGGTATCTGCTTTCGTTACATGCTTACGTCTGTTCACTTGTGACTTTTGGCTGTTACTCTTTCTTTCACAAATGATAGTACCATAATTTGAATATCTACAGTGTACACTTGTCTTTCTACTTTTTAGGGTCTTTTCAGCACTTGTAGTTCTATGTTCATGTTTTATCGATTTGTGTTTTTTTCAGACTTACCAGAGGGAGCAATCAAAGGCCTCTGCAAACTGTTCTGCCTGACATTGCATCGGTACAGGTAAGTCTTGTGGCTTCTCTCCCTGCGCCTTTGGTTTTTCTTTGTACTATGAAGTTATGTATATTGGTGTAAGGGTTATCATGTCTAAGCAGTATACTGATATAAATAGTGTGATAAGTCACCTTTTTTGGGGCTGTGCTATTAGAAGTCAGCACTTAGCATCCCTCCCTATTCCAGGTTGTTTGAAGGACTTGAAATTTCTCTTAAACCATAACATTTTTTAAATAACAGGCAACATGAAGTTTTCTCCATTACCCTGACGTATGTTGCCTATCTACTAATGTCTTCAGTAAAGAAATTGATATTGCCTGTACTGTAGCTGTGTTTGTGCAAATAAAGTGCCTCTCAACACAAAGCTCTTGGACATACAAACAATGCATATAAACAGAAGTTCTTGTGTGTTAATCTCCTTTATAGTGTCAATCTCGAGATGCTAAGCTATAATGGCATTTTGTTATGTGTGATAGGAAAGACACAACAGTGCCCTTTTTATCTGTGCCCCTGCTGTTCAGCCTGCCAGTGTAAAGTTCCATAATTAGATCTTTGCTCTTCCTACAGTGTTCTTGTTCTGTAATGTGGGTCACAAGGGTAGATTTATTGGTGACATCCCACACGATGGCACACTCCGGAAGCCAGTCAGACTGACTGACTGTCCCAAAGCCCCCACTTCATGACATAACTGAGCATGAACCCGGACGCACCCAGTCTTCCTTAATAGACATAAAAGTAAAATGAAAACGATTACTACATTTGTCCTCAACAGTATTGAGACCCACCATCCTCATTTTCTTTGTTGTGTTGACCATCACCTAGCAACCATGTGAACTCTGTTGGGTGGTCTGACTTGAGTATTCAAACCAACTTCTTCTGATCAACCTGACTTTTGCCATCTTGGAGAATCTCAGGAAAAAGAGGGCAAAGACTGAATATTTGAGTAAAAAAAAAAAAACGTGCAACTCGCCTGGCACCTACCTCCTGTGTGACAACTGAGGTCAAGCAGGTGCAGCACAACAGCATGGTGAGCCTTTACCATCCCTGCCCTGAACTTTCCAGGAAACCTGGGTCCTACTAAATATTGTACTAGAGAGATGCTGATGTTCTTTTCAGTCTCCACAAGTCATGAGGTTGTCTGCCTCAGCTTGAGCTGTTTGTCATTAGTTTGAAACAGTTTAAACACTCAAGTTCCAAAGAGAGCCTTATTTTAGTTGCAGTAGCACTCTATCCCTGTATTCCACTTCCTAGATTGGATTAATCAAGCATGTAGATGACTTTGGTCTAGTAGGTTCCCTTGCCAACTAAATCCTTTAAATTTCCACTTTTCACATGATAAAGCTATGAAGTCTGCCCCAAGGGGAAGTTTTTTCTGCATGTTAGTGTCACTCAAATAGCCATCTCCTTTAAAAACAAGCATTTTCAATGCAATAGGTTTCGCATTTGCGAGTGTTTAAGCTATTGGCACTGTAAATGACCATGCCTTTTATTTGTTTTTTTAAAAGCAACACATATATAAAAGGCATTGTTATTTCTAATGCCAATAGCTTTATCTCTCGCAAATGCAAGACCACTTGGTGGCCGCGCCCCTTTCTTTAGGCACTGCTCGCCGTATTAAGGTTACAGTGATCAGCGTCTAAAGAAAGGGGTGCAGCCAACATTAAAGTGAAAGCGCGTATGGGGCCCTTTCATTCAAAGCGAAAAACTTTTTTTATTATTGAGAATGTTTCTGTTGCGCGGCCGCTAAAGTGAAAGCGGCCTGTGCTGTAAATTAAATCATTGAATTAGCGCTGCTGCCATAGTTTAAGCGGAACACGCTGTAATTTAAATAAATACATTACTAATAATATAAAAGCATGCGGCGTGCTGCGATGTTGTGGGTGGAATAGGGGAAGATGATTAAAGAAAATAGTGCTCACCAACTGCATAAAGCAGAATGTGTAACAACACAACTAAAAAGTCCGTCATTATGGGAGGTTACAAATGCAGACAAGGTGGTACCAAAGAGGGACTACTAAGCCTATTCACAAATGAAAAGCAACGATTTCACAAGGACAGTAACAGGAGCCAATTGAAAAGATGGGCGGGAAATGGACAAAGCTTCCCTGCCTTACCTCAATACAGCATGCCTCGCAGAGCAGCGCATGTGCTGCCCAGGCTCGACCTAAAAAAGTAACCATTACCTAGTTTCCTGAGAATTGCTTTCCTCTATCCGCTATCTACTGTACACAGATGGTCCTTTTAGTATGATGAGAGACATTGTCACAAGCTATCATTTTGGGACCCACAATGTGGTTTTGGCTTGGGTCGCACCGTTGTTCCGTGCTTTTGGAATAGTAGCATTTTGTGATTTTGAGACTGCGCTTTCTGTAATCTAAACTGCATGATCTCCCACCCGCCCCCTTTTTTTATTTAATAAATATCTGTTTATTGAATTGTCAAACTCAGTTGCACAGAAATAGGAAAAGCAAGCTGCATTGTGAATCATGCTGAAAGAGGCCATACATTAAGCAGTTAATGCAGTCAGTCCAATCAGATAAACAGTGGTTATACAATGCACCTGAGGACAACAAAAAACAATCCTTTGAATCATTATGAAGGAAACACAGGAGAGGTATTGTTGGAGGGAAAAGGGGGAAGAGAAAGAGGGGGCAGTCACACATAGGAAGTGGGAACAGGAGCTCTCACAGCTGTCTCCAGTCGCCTTCGCAAGAGGGGACTTAACCCAAGCGAGTCACGCCACAGCTCAAACCCCTCTCATCTGAGGGGACTTACCTTCGAAGGCCATATAATGCGCTAAGCTGCTTCCTGCGCATCGGAAACAGTGTTTACCATTCCCTCCCCATCCTGCAGCTGTAAATACAACTCCAGGGGAGACAAATTATCTGTAGGACCTGGCTGGACCAGAATCAGTTCCTAGTAAGCGGTCAAGTGGTCCTGGCAATATGTGGCATCCCTCAGCCAGTCGGCCAGCCGCTGGACCGGGCGGCGACCCCAGTAGATCGCTACTTATCGCTTGCCCAGCAGGAGCAAAAGACCAGTCCGTTTCCGCAGCTCCAGAGGGACTACTTTAACATAGCCCAGCAGCGCAGCCTGGGGAGTGCGCTTTAGATGCAGGCCTGTGATCTCATCAATAACGTCAAAAACAGAATGCCAGAAACGACCCACCCCTGGGCAGGTCCATGTCAAGTGAAGGAAATCAGCGCATGGCTCCGAACATCTAGCACAGCGGGCATGGTCTAGTATGCCCAGCCTATGCAGCCGCTCTGAGGTACAATAAAGCCTGTGTAGATATTTAAAGTGAATCAAATGAAGCCAATAGTTGGGTGATAGCGCCTGAGCGCAGCAGAAGCACCACTGATCCTCTGTAATGGGAACTGCCAAAATATCTGTCCATGCCTGTCGGGCTCCAGGAGCCCGCATCGGCACCGTCCCATGCATTACGGCATATGGACTGGCAATGAGCCTGCGCAGGGAGTGGTTCACAAGACAGTCCTCAAGCACCTAAAAAGTAGAGGGCGTTTTGGGAAATGAGGTGTGAAGCGCTCGCACTGCTGCACGCACCTTATATTATGTAAACCTGTCTAGCATATTGCTATCGCGCTCCTGCAGAGACAGCTGTGGTGTGATAAAGGAGCCTTCTAGGTATATGGTCCCCATAGTAGGGAGTTGCAGCCTGCGCAGTCTGCCAGCATCCTAGGTGATGGGCAGGGCAAGGTGTCCAATCAAGGTGATCGAGGGGGGGCAAAGAGATTGTCTAGGCCAACCCCCCTCCGCATTTTATACCATGCCCTCACCGTGAAGCCAACCATGTCAAACGCTGCACTTGGCCGCCGTGGGGTCCGATACAGGACCATCCTGAGGGAGCACAGGGCAGCGTGGTCATATTCAGGTCCTGTGTGAACCATGAATTGTATGGGGTATAGCAAATAGAACGCAAACTGCGCCTGCGCTCTATAATAATAGAGATCCATGTCTGGTGCACCCAGTCCACCCTGCTCAGTACCTCCCATGCGATCCTTGGCTGACGCCCGGTCCACGCAAGCACCACCATGTGGGATCTAAGTTGACAATGAAAACACTGGGGAAGCGGGAGATTAATGAACAAATAGAGGAATTTGGGCAACACATTCATCTTGACCAGGGCTAATCTACCGGCCATAGAGAGCGGAAGCCTCGTCTAGGCCGCTACCCTCCCCTCCATCCTGTCCATCAGTCGGCAGCTGTTAGACCTCCAAAGGTTGTCTAAATCGTGACTCTGCCAGATCCCCAAGTATTTTATCAATCCGCTCGCCCATTGTAGAGGAAACTCCGAGGCAAACACTCTGTTCTCCATCGTGAGTGGGAAAATCACAGATTTCGCATAGTTGATGTTAATCCCAGAGAGCCCACTGAATCTAGTGAATTCCCGTATCAGGGAGTCTGAATTGTTGCAGGGGGTTTTGATGTATAAGGTGACATCGTCGGCCTACATAGACACCAGCACAACACGGGGTGTGACAGCCAGGCCGCGATTGGTGTGATGTTGCCCCAGCCTCGTCGCCAGGGGCTCCATCGCGATGGCAAAACGGATGGGCAACAGGGGACATTCCTATTGAGTACCTCGAGACACTGGGAAGAGGGGTGAGATCACCCCATTGACCCGGAGGAGTGCTGATGGTTTTGCAAATAGGAGGCTTATTTATTTGATGAAATTGGGGCTGAGGCCCAGTCAGGCCAGCAAAGCAAAAAGTTACGGCCATTCAAGTGAATCAAAATGTCTTGGTCTCATCCAGGAAAATCGCAGCCACGCTGAAAGATGGTTTTATGGTCTGTAATATCACAAAGAAGGTGCGAAGATTGTGAGACATGGCACGCCCGGACACGAAGCCCGATTGGTCCCGTCGTGCTATGAGGAAGCAAAGGGAGCAGTCGAGAGGCGATCAGTTTAGCAAGGATTTTATTATCCACATTAATCATGGATAGCGGTCTGTATCACTCGCAGCACTGCGAGTCTTTGTCTGGTCTAAGAATAGTTACTGTTAGCACCTCTCGCAGAGAATGGTGTAGCTCACCGGTTTCGTGGTAACACCCCTCATCAGCCAGGCTAGCTTGAATCCAGTGGCAAAGTGAGCAAGGGACCCACTTCTGGGCAAACCCTGCCAGCTTAGGGTGAACAAAGCAAACAAAAGGAGATCCTTGTGTTACCCCAAAACCAAAATAGAAGTGAGCTACAGAACGATGATGGATTCAACCCAGATCTGGGGGTGAGTGTCTGAAAAGTTTCAGCGCTCCGTCCATCATCTCCTTGTGTTTGCTTTGTTCGCCCTAAGTTGGCAGGGTATGCCCAGACGTGGGTCCCTTGTTCACTTTGCCACTGGATTCAAGCTAGCCTGGCTGATGAGGGATGTTAGCCCGAAACCGGTCCCAGGATGCTTGTTTCCGGACCATGGAAGACCTGGCTTGGCAGTTTGGGCTGGACTGTTCCCATGAGGCACAGGGTCAAGACTGATTTGCATATAGCTGTGTCTGAACTGGGGTGGCGAAGTGAGCTAAAGAACAATGATGGATTCAACACAGATCTGTGACTGGGGGTGAGTGTCTGAAAGGTTTCAGCGCTCCGTCCGTCATCTCCTTGTGTTTCCTTTGTTCGCCCTAAGTTAGCAGGGTATGCCCAGATGTGGGTTGCTTGCTCACTTTGCCACTGGATTCAAGCTAGCCTGGCTGATGAGGTGTTACCCCGAAACCGGTCCCAGGATGCTTGTTTCCGGTCCAGCGAAGGCCTGGCTTGGCAGTTCTGGCTGGACTGTTCCCATGAGGCCCAGGGTCAAGACTGATTTGCATATAGCTGTGTCTGAACTGGGGTGGCGAAGTGAGCTAAAGAACGATGATGGATTCAACCCAGATCTGTGACTGGGGGTGAGTGTTTGAAAAGTTTCTGCGCTCTGTCCATCATCTCCTTGTGTTTGCTAAGAATGGACTTAGACACTATAGAGGTACAGTGCTCATGCAACTGTACCCTCACCAGTGGTATAGTGCACCCAGCTAGAGGGGTGTCTTACCTATACCATAGGCAGTGGGTTGGAGGCATGGCACACAGGAATGTGTAAAATGAATAAAGTTAACGGTGCACACCGTTTTTTAAAAGTAAGCAAAAAGTTCAAGCTAGGTAAACCTCAAAGTCCTCAAGCTTCTATGTTGTGGTGTGCTACACAGTATTTGTGGGCTGCCTGTCTCACCTCAAAAAGTGAAGTATGAAGAAATCAAGCGGAGAAATTGCTTGAAAGACTGTGTGCACTACAAGAGAATTATTTAACTGTTTGAGCAATTTAAACGAAACATTCGCAATTTTCGTGATATACACTCAAATAAACCGTTTAGACAAAAATTGTTTGACATAATGTTTTCATTATATTATGATACGCATAAATTAAATGCACTTTGGCCACAGCTAATCTTTGATTTACTTTTGTGTTGGTGAACGCCACTTTCCGTTTTAATATCACTGGTGGGTGCAACTGTTGAAACGTCGTTTTTGTTGAAATCAACTCACTACATTCCTTTAATATATTCTGGTAGGAGCTGGTCGCTTCTTCTTGTTGAAGTCACTCTCCCGGCTGGGGGTGTCGAATTTCATGGTAGCAATGAACTTATTGTTCTCAATTTCATAGCGGTAACGTTAGATTTTTTTGTTTACTTCGCAGCGGCCCCTGAAGAAGGGACGATGTGTCCCGAAATGTATAGGGCAGCACACTTCTGAGCTGTGAATCCAGATCATTGTATTTAAATTTATGAACATGGATAATGATCAAAACTATGTTATTTGTATCGTGTAATACAAACTAAATTGTTGTTTTTGCATTTAATTTATGCGTATCATAATATAATGAAAACATTATGTCAAACAATTTTTGTCTAAACGGTTTATTTGAGTGTATATCACGTAAATTGTGAATGTTTCGTTTAAATTGCTCAAACAGTTAAATAATTCTCTTGTAGTGCACACAGTCTTTCAAGCAATTTCTACACAGGAATGTGTGCCATGTCGACTGTTCACTTTTCTCTGCACCTAAACATGCAGCCTGCAATGGCAGTGTGTGTGTTAAGCTATAGGACCTTTAAGGGTGGCACAATATGTGCTGCAGCCCTTGGACACCTTCCCTGGTCACAGTGCCCTTGGTACCCATGTTACCTTTTACAAGGGACTTGCATGTGGCCAGAGAGGTGCCAATTGGGGGTACAAAGGTACCGTTTTGGGAAAGAACACAGGCCCGGGGAACCTGATTGGCAGGGACCCAGGGCACATCAAGTCAAAGTGCACCAGAATCTGGCAAAAAGTGGGGGGGGTTACTGCAACAGAAACCGAGATTCCTTCACCTACGATGTCCATCCTCCAGCCAGAGCAGTTGCACTGAGTCGAAGGAGTTGAGGTCTGGGGCTGTATTAGGTTGAGTCGTCTTATACAGTGAGGAGTAGAAGTTAGTCATCTCCCTGTGCACCTTCGACAGTCCAACAACAAGGTCATCCTCATTGGTCCGCAATTTGGTGATATAATCACTAGCCCAGGGTTTGCACAACATGGCGGCCAGCATCCTGCCCGCCCTGTCTCCCTCACCATAATGCCTGGCACACGCGTCTTTGCCTAAATAATGCGCTACTTCCTCAAAATCATGGATCTTGTTACTTATACTGGACAGCGTGGACGCGCTGTGGTCTGCATAGAATTGAAGTTCCAGTACAAGGATTTCAGCCTCAAGGCGTGTTAACACCACATAAGGCCCACCGAACACTGGCCTGTTTTGCTATGCATTTCCCACGAATCACAGTTTTGAATGCCTCTCAAATGGTCGAACCGGAAACAACCATGCCTACATTTTGTGCAGAATATTCCACTATGGCTGCACGGACGCTTTCCCTAAACACCTGATCCCGCAGCGTTCCTGCCGGTAAGCGCCGCGCATATGCCCAGTATCGAAATTCTGGTGGAGAGAATGTGAAAAGCGCAGGAGCATGATCTGATAAAGTCCTCGGCATGTGAGATGCTTCGCTAGTCCAGGTATCCACATTGTATGACGCTAACCAATAATCGGTGTGAGCCCACGTCGTATGCGCAGCGGTGTCACACATCCCCTCTTCACTGTCACTGTGCCTGGCCCTCCAGAGATCAATGAGGTCATTATCTGCCATAGTAGCCTGCAACTGGGTGGCCGCTCTCGAGTGTGGGTGGCGGGAGTCGCCAGATCTATCTACCAAACGGTCCAGAACCGGAATCTTGGCTTGGGGGGAGGGGGCAGGAAGAGAGGGGGAAAAAGGACACTTTAAACAACCCCAACATCACCCACCCAGCACCCACTACTTCTCCTCTGCCCCTCCCCACCGGGCTGAATGCAGCCATCCCACCCCAAACTCAGCCTCAAGTGGCCAACAGTGTACAGCAGATAGGGAATCAGCCCACAGGGGCAAGCTAGAGTCCCGGCACACTCCCAGCTAGGGGAAAGCTGGGTGGCTAGAAGAAGGCAGTTATGTGGCAGTCAAACTCGCCGTACAAGAAGGGGCCCAATGAATCCTCTTCAGTTAGTCTAAAGGAGGAGGCCTGGGCGGCTGGGCACCCGCGCAGGCCCTCATATCCAAGTCCGCTCGGGAGCAGTACACAGCCGGCAGCCACAGTTCCTTATTCAGGTGCGAGAGGTCAAGTGTGAGTCTAGCCGCCGCACTCTAGTGACCTGGAGTCTCTTGCTGAATTGTGGGAAGATTCTGACCTAAAGTGCATTACCATAGTCCAGCTTACTGGTAATAAGGGCTTAGGTTATGATTTGACAGGTGTTGAGCAGATGCCATCTGTTCATTTTCCAGAGGCGTTTAAGGTTGTGGAAGCAGAAGGCGGCGATCAAGTTGACCTGGCTGGGCATCAAGATTTGGTTTTCGATCACAATCCCTAGGTTCCTGGCTTGGCACAACAGAATGGGTCCTAATTCTGAGTGCCACCAGTCCGAGGAACAGAGTGAAATGTCTTTCTCAAAGAGTACCACCATCGGCTTGTTGGATTTGAGCTTCAGGCAGTTGCTCTTCATTCAGTGGGTGACATGCAGTCATTCAATTTAGTTTGAGTCCTCGGAGAGGGAGAGGATGAGCTGGGTGTCATCAGTGTATGAAATGATGTTGAGTCCACAGACTTGGGCGATGCTGGCAAGTGGGGCTGTGTAGACATTGAAGATCATGGGGTTGAGAAATGAGCCTTGCGGGACTGCAGATTAGGTTGGAGGCTCTGGGGATGTGGGTGCCAGACCAACGACTTGCATTCAGCCTGTGAAGAAGGAGCTGATTCACGTAAGTGCAGTTTTACTAATTCTGGTATCTGTGTTGGGTGAGGATTTGGTGGGTGGTGTTGTCAAACTGCAGAGTGTTTGAGAAGGATGAGAGCTGTGGTGTCATCCTTGTTCATGATGAGACTGATGTCGTTGCAGGCAGCAAGGGGGGCAGTCTCAATGCTGTGATTCGGTCTGAATCTGGATTGGATGGGTCCTGAGAGGTGTTTGCCGTTGAGGTAGTTGACTAGTTGTTTTTTTTAATTGTTTTTTTCCGTGCCTTTGCCTGGTAGGGTAGCGGGGAGATTGGTCTGTAGTTCGTCAGAGTCTCCGGATCTTCTACTGTTTTTTCCAGGAGTGGTAGGATGGTGCCCTGTGTCCAAGTATCTGGAAAGGTGGTGGTAGTGAGCGTCATTGAGAATCGCCGTGATGGCGGTGCAGATGGTCTTGAGTCCTTTGGTGAAAGCGAAGTGCAGGCAAGGGTCCAAGAGTGCTCCCGAGTGGATAGAGAGCATGGTGGCTGTGGTTTCCAGGGTGGTATTTATTGTGCATTTTCTTATTTTCCAAAAATCGAAATCCTACAAGGGCATAAATGTTTTTTTCTTTTGGGTTATAAGATAAAGTGTTAGTATTTTTTGAACCTTACATTTTTAACGGAAAGGTCTACTCTGTGTATGTGGTTTCTTCACACCAGGGCACTTACCGGTCTAAATGGATTGTAGTAGGAGCAGTTGGTCAAGCCAGATTAATCATTATAGGGGAATAAGTTTATGGTGAAGAAAAATACTACTTTCAACTTGAAATTTGTTTTACCAGTCTGTTGAGGTTTGAGAGCTCTTTTATATTCTTAGCTAATGTAGCAAGTATATCTGACTATCTCTTCTTCAGGGATAGTGCAAACACACCAGGAAGAGCAATATGGAGTCAGCCCAGAAGTGAAAAAATCCTAGCCCTTGGCGACTGTGCTAAGCCACCTGAAAGTAGAATAAAAAGTCACCCCCAAGAGTGATAGAATCCTAGCCCCTTGTGATAGTGGCAAGGCTGCTGGAAACACCACATGAAGTGAACTCTGGAGCGACGGAATCCTCATCCCCGGGGCAGTGCTAAGCTACTGGGGGATACCATGATGTCTAGTCGAGTAAGATTAAGACATCAAGGTTGATGGTATGTGGTTTAACCCGAGAAGTATTGAATTATTAGGTAGATGCAGTAGTCTGCCTAGGTGACAACTAGTATTTTCTGTAGGAGTTATGTTTTAAGTTAAGTAAAGAGACCATAATGGGAGTAAGAGGTGTAAGTAGGGCAAAATGGCAGTTGAGGCTATCGCCTAATGCTCATCAAGAGTTGATAGTGGCAGGTAGATTTGAGACTTTGCTTGCTAAGTTTACTCATGAGCGACAGGCGTTGCCCATTGCGTGTACTGGTTACAGTCAGTGTTGATAAATTCCAAAAACAGTCTCCAGGAGTGACTGAGGAGCTGCCCATGTTGTGCACTGGTTACAGGTAGTATGAAAAATGCCCATTAAGTTCACCCCCGAGCAAAAGGGGAGCAGCAGATAGGATTCACTTGTTATAAATATGAAGATAAATGCCTGTTGGGATCACCCAAGAGCAACAGTGGAACTGTTGGTCTATAACCAGATGTAACTCTAGTATGTTTATTGAAAAGATTAAACGATACCAGGCTCTTTCTGGTTGGCACATGACAATTATTTTTTGTAGGTGTAGAAGATGGTGTGTATTTCGGTTACTTGTTGAGTGTAGTGTGACTTGCTGTTGCAGGTTCCTTTATCTGTAGCGCCTCAATAGAAAATTATGCGACAATGGTTTTTCCTAAAACCCATGTTTGAGTTTGGCACAAGTTGACGTGCTTTTAGTGGAAGGGCAGGAGCAACCAGATTGTGCTGTTAGGTAAGTGAAGCTGCTATGTATGATATGTTTGTGCAGATCTCATGGCAAGAGAGAAGATTGATTTTACAACCTATGTTTGCAAGTAATGCCAGTAGAATATATAATGAAGTAATCATTGTTTGCTTGGACTTAAACAGTTTACATAGTGCAGAGAGTAACAACATTTGAAGATATCCTAATTAACAAACTTGCCACCGTGATGCAGTATAAAGGCTCTTTGTTGTTATGCTGGTTTGTAATAAGAATATGTAATGAAATAGTTATCTTTTGTCAGAATGTTTTATTTGGTTTGTAAATTACCCAGATCAACAATATTTAAAGATACTTACATTTACAAAGTTTTAAATGTGATACTTTCTGTCACAGAGACTGCTTCTTTACTGATAAACTGCGCTGTATATTTTAAATTTCATAAAGATTTGTACTAATTGATTAAGAAAATTTTACTATTATTATTACTACATAGGCAGGAAGTGTGGCCCAAGGCCTATCCATGCCCTAACCAAGTAGTGGTTTACCTCAGATGCCCTTAACCACAGGATGTATTAATCAAAAGATTGGTTGCAAAATTGTTCCCCTTATTAATTCAAAAATGGGGAGAAAAGGTACATGTCTGTTAAAAGTGAGAGGTTGTCAGTTGGGACATCTGCCTAATTTGAGTTTTGGAAGATTTTCAAACTTGTTTTCATCAATCCGTGTGGTTTGTGCATTTTTTCAGTATTTTGGTGTTTAGGTAATTTAAAAATGGCAGAAGTGCTATTTGAGCGAATGTGGGACCATCACTGTTTTGCTTTCATGGTTTGCTATTCGTGTTGTTGAGTGGTGGTCGTGGTGATAATTGAGACTGTAAAAGTTTGTAAAATGTGATGGGTCAGTGAATTACATTATCGCCTGTCACTGAATGTGTATTTCCTTGGTTTTTAATTGATTTTGGTGGATAACTGACATTTATCCTGAACTGTTTGGTGACTGCTGCCTTTGAGTATTACCACAGGTCATATTTTTTCTGGTGGTTTCTTGAGGTGCTGCAGAATCGTTCAATATGATTAGCATAAAGGACTTTTGTTTCACCATCAGTCATGTTGGCTCAGTGCATGCTCCTCAGCAGATAAAATAACCTTGATACCTCATCACCTGGATTAGCTATTAAATCTTATATTTGTTATATTTGTTTAACAAAGACTTACATAGTTCTATATTACCATTAGTCAGGCCTTGCAGTGTTGTAAGGATTGAAATCCACCACAGTTCACTGTAGCAAATTGTAAAGAGCTCACTCTTTGACATCTTTTGAGCGACTATTGTTATCTAATTTTATTTGATATGTTTCCTTTCATTTTCTTTCTTAGAGATGCAACATCTCGTCGGGCCCTTCGTGCCGCCATCCAGCAGCTTGTGGAGTCACAGCCTGAAGTTGCAGCCAAGAACCTGCTGCAGTCCCTGCAGTCCACAGGGCTAGGTGGCAAGAATGGTGCTCCCAGGTGAGACCAATACACTTCTCCTATAAAGTAACCCTCCGGATGGCACTCAGGAGTTAGTTACATAACTGTTAAACATTGTAAGAAATTAGGTGAAAATGATTAAGGGCATCTTATTTTAGGGTCACAGCAGAGTAGGAGGTAAGTGCACGCAAGAGGTCCTGGCCTCTCTAATCTGTCAAAGGAGTCATCTAGTGAATGATGTCAAAACACAACTCCGAAACTTCACCCAGGCATCCTCAAAAAGTGACTTTTAGAATCCTTATTCTTAATGATGTAGAATTACTAACGGAGCTCGGTTTGTACCTTTTACTCTATGGCCCTTTTAAAACTATTTACTGAAATACAATTGTTTCCTAAAATGAAGCCAAAGCTTTGCATGTTGGTTGTAAGTTTGGTCTATAATATTTGTTATCATAGGCAAGTATGCTGCTCTATTTGCCTGTTGTGGAATAAATGGTCTAGGCAGTAACACTGACCCCAATTTGTGATGAAAAATAAATAGGCCAGCTCTGTGCTCTGGTTATTGAATTGAGTGATGGGCATATGTTAAATGTCATGGTCTTCACAACAGTTATTATCTTGATCTCTTGGAAAGAATAATTTCAGGTGGTCTAGTAGCTGGGTCGGTGGCTATAATGTTTGTCTATTGCAACAGGTTTGCCATGATAGTATATAAATAGCTCTCTGTTTCCATCTTGCAGTAAGAGCAGCGGGTCAGCTGCTGCATTGGCTTTCTCCTGGACTGGCCTCCTCATGCCGACTGTCTTCCAAACACCTGACAGACGACAAGGCGAATTATGGCAAAAACTTGTAAGTTTCTTGAATTGTCAGATGTAGGTGGTGGAAGAGGTCTTGCACAGGTGGCTTTCTACTGCTTGGGTGTAATTGAATGCTAATGTGTTGTATGGATCCTGAAAAGTTTGTTTTCTCTGTTTTAGGTTGAAGTTCAATGCCTCTTGTTAATGGAAGTGCTGGGAGGATCACACCAGCATGCTGTGCAAGGAGTTGTCAAGAAATTAAACCATCTTTGGAAACAGGTTACTTTCCATTGTCTGCTTCTACAAGCACTTGGATCAGCTCTTTTGTGTACTATGCATTGTCTTTGCTATAATTGGGTGTCCTATTTTTATTTAGAATCCTGGATTGGTGGATCAGTACCTGGCCACTACCCTTGGTCTGGAGCCCAACCAGAACTACACAGGGATGCTGGGACTCCTGGTGCAGTTCTGCATGACTCAGAAAGAGATGGAAGTAGTTAACAAACAAAAGGCAAGTGCCAAATTCAGTGCTGTGCTACAGTGTTATTGTTCTTAAGGGCCCACTTTGAGACGGATGATGTGGCAGGACCATTCTGTAAAGTCGTCCCCAGGTGAATTTTGACAGATACCTATTTTCTGGGCTTGTGGATCCGCAGCGGAGCGCTACTATCTTGACTTTAATATGAAAGTTTCTACTAGAAATTCTGGGTGTGTGATCCAGAATATTGTACATCAAATTGAAATAGTAACATAAATAAATGCCATGGAAACATACTGGAAGGGCAGTGAATTGGGGTACCTTTAAGCACAAAATGTCCAGCAGTTGTGGGTGACCTAGTTAGTCAAGAACTCTAATGCATGGAGAATGGAGGCTGTAGAAACATCTCCATTTGGATGACATGGTACTTGAGGGTGTCTGTGATGGTGTTGGATATGCAAGGTCATAGATCAAGGTGTTGGGTATTCTCATAAAGTAGTGCTAGAGCTGCAAATGATTGAACCAGGGACATGGCTTATGGGAGCTGAGTTGCTGAGAAGATGGTGGACTCGTTTGTTGGGTGGGGGGATGTCTCTAAGGAAACTGGTTTAAGTGAGATGGAAAATGTAGAGATTGATATAAACTTGATTGAGAACATGAAGTTGATTCTCATTTGCAGTGTGGTCCAGCCTGCATGGTGCCACTTAATGATTCTGTGGGTGCTTCATTTCATGAGGAACAAAGTTGAGGACGTTGTCAAGTGGCTGGAATGAGTAAATGTGGAGCACTTGGGATGAAATCTAGTGATGGTGCCGTTTGTTGATGATTTAGAGTTTATGTGAAATCCTGGTTTGGTCTTTCCTGCAGGGTTCCCTGTTGGATTTCTACATGAAAATGATTCTGATGAGTAAGCTGAAGCCGCAGAAGCACCTTCTGGTAAGAGTAATCATTTGGTCTTTAAACTGTCTTTGTTGTAGCACTAAGATGATGACTGTCTTGTACTAATGTCAACATTATGTTGACCCCTTTGCAGGTTTAGCTAATATGCTTGTTTGTATGCTTGTGCAGGCCTCTGGTACAGTAGAGTTAAATGATGACAGGGATGATCCTAGCACACTTTTAATTTATTATTCCTGCACGTAGTCATTGAAGAGCCCGAGTTATGGCTACATTATGACCCTATTGTGTTGTGTTGATGTTCAGGAAAAATAAATAGGGTTGTACAGGTGGGGCCCTAAGATGCACACACCTATTCAAGAAACAAGACAAAACAAGGACACAAAGCGCAAACTCTTCTAATGCTTTTCGTGTTAGTGAGCCTTACAAAACACAGTTTTCCATGTTTCACAGATCAAGATAGATTAGTACTTTGGGTATTTAGTCTGAAATTGTGCCCCTCGATTAGATTACTGTAGGCTTTGGATCTCCAAGACCGTGTTGACTTCCTCTGTAGCCTATTAGTAACCTATTGGTTACTATTGTGCTGGCACGACTGGCCGATCTTGAGTGGACTCCGGTTGTGTATTACTTTGTGAATAGAGAATATGAGTGCATCAGTGTTTTACCTCACTCTACCAGAAGTGTTTCTGGTTAATTGAGCTGAAATAGCTGCCAATTGCTTGTCTCTCTCTCTGGCTCTGTTATTTGTGGTTTGACCCAGTTTTCTTCAGGTGACTGGTTGTCTCTTCTAGGATAACTGCTCTCCATTGATCCGGCATCTTTCTCACGCTGAATTTAAAGAGCTAGTTCTGCCGGCCCTTCAGAAATCACTCCTCCGAAGCCCAGAAAATGTCATTGAAAGTAAGTGACTGCATGGGAGTAACCTAATGGGGTTTCTTGAATGGGTGGAGAACTGCAAAAGGAGATAACTGTTGGTAGAAAAGTTGTAAAGTGCTTTCGGGTATTCGTGTGTTGGGTTTAAAGTGTGGTGTGCGGCATTGCTATTTCAGATCAGTCAGTATGAGAATCTATTCAAAGGGGCAGTCAGAGGAAGCTTCCTTAACAAAAATGAAAGACCAGTCCTTTGAATCCTGCTGCAGTGTGTTGACCAGTTACCATCATCTTTGATCTCTATTAAAGATCTTGGCACGCTAGTAGAAAAACAGCTGTTTTTGATGTTTGAATAACACCTAGGTTACAAGAATAACAGTGGAAAACACCATAGCCACTTTAGAGTTCCAAACTTATTCAACTGTTAACCCATCTTTAAACAGATTGTTGAAATAATTTGACTTTTATAGTACCTCTACATTCCCCAGTTATTTTTTGTACCAGTTCTATCGGTTTCCAGGAGCTTTTCCTCAGTGACACTGATTTTGCATTTTATATGCATATTTAAGTTTTGCAACCTTTTGCTGACTACTTCTGACTTCATTCCAATGATTTCAATTTATTCCAATTGTTCCTGTGATAAATGAGCTATGCTTTCTGTTGGGCAAGCACAGCAAAGGTCAGTCTTTTCAATGTCTTCTTCCTTTCCTCAAAGTCTTTCAACGTGCTTCAGCTTGTGCCCCTGGGTGGAGTGCCATCTTAATTTAATGTCTCTTGATGGAATTCATGAACTGAAAAAAATAGCCTTCCGGATTTTATGCCTCACACTAAATGTTGAATCCTTAATAGTGGTTCCATGGGCTTTCCTAACCCACCTACTGTCCAAATACTGTCAGAGTAGCCTATTATAATTTGGTTTAAGTCCTGTTTGCTTTTTTATTTGTTTTTATAGAGTGGCTGGACACCTGATAGGTGTGCAATTTCTGCACCCCAAAAAATCTATCCGGTAAAAACTTAAAAACCTTTTGTTCTGTGGGTCAGTCCTATCACATCAGTCATATAATTGATCTAATTACAGTTTGAGAAGTCCTTCTCTATTGATAACAGCATACTTTAAGCATTTATTAAAACTTAAAAATTTCTTTTTGGGGACAAGAGAAGAAATACCTCTTTTCAGTAAGGCAAACATCAGGAAGGTGACCATGCACTTGTATAAGCTGCTTAGTGACTGTAGACTGGGAATTGCCTCACAACTACTTGCATCCACTTGCATACCAGATATGCGCTATGAGAACCTGCCATCTTATGCTGTAATGTTATACTAAAGAAATATGCATAGACATATGTGATTCTTTGTAGTTTACCACCTGGAAAATCATCTTCCCTCTTATGCTCAACATTAACTGATTGAAGTCCCTTTCTCACTTTTGTTTCTCTGTCCGTATGGTGAAGTGTTTTGTTCCAAGTGGATCATACTGTCACAGAAATCTCACTCTATTTCTATCCATTCATGCTCCAGCAATAGATAACTAATCTTATTGTTCATACAATTCTGTTTACATCTGTGATTTTAATGGTAGTGCTGACAGTTTTACCTATCGCTGCACATGTTCTTATGTGTGCTTTATTGTTGTCTGCCCAAAAGAAACCTTTTATTAACGACCTTAATGGTTTGTGCAGGCTTGCACAAATACAGCAGCTTCAAAGTTTGTTATTCCATTATGTTGCTGTCTACTCAGAGATTTATTGACCAATTCTTCAAATAGATATAATTATTTGTAGACAGCTTTTCCAAAACTGTTTCCATGAACAGTACCGTTTTAGGTTTGGCTATAGACCGTTTTAGCCAGAGTTCATGTTATCTAAAAAAAGACCAAGATTTAAAAATAAAAAGTACAGAGAGAGGTTCTTTGGTTCCACCCCTTTGTTTGATTATCTTCTTTATGGACATTTGATTAGACCGCACTCGTGGTAGCCAGTTTCTGAAGTAGTTCCCCATTACTAATTACTCATTAGTGATACAAATATTGTTAACACAACCTCATGTAAAAAAAAAAATATTAGGAACGACTTTGCATTTTGAAACTCTGGGACTTGTGCATTAAGAAGGGTATTTACTTTGTAAACTCTCTGACAGATAGAATTGTGAGATAGTTAACATTGTGAAGGCTATGACAAACACCACAGAGAAGGGGCTTTGCATTTTTTTTAATGACTGACAGACTGGCCTCCATACATTTCTTGTTCACGATGGGCATGTTGCAGAACTATGCGCAGGAAAACCGGACCTCGGCGTGTAGGGGCTGAACCTTCCTTCCGCCTCAGTACCCAAAATCCCAAAACCCACTAGCTGTGGTGTCTCAATCGTTCTCCTATATAATCACGAAGCTACAAATGATTAGACAACCCAAAACCCAACACTCCCGACTCTCTCAGGAATCACAGTAGCAAGAAGTACCCTTTCGCTCACTCACTCGTTCCTGTCCACACTAAGAATTGATAGTCACTGTTATAGTTCAAAATGTTTATTTAACTATAGTGCTCTATAATGCAGTATACGAGCCACTACCAGCAGCAAAATGCATAAACCTAAAACAGTTAGCATTGTTGCAATTCCATAGATTATAAAGGGGGATGTCCTCGTATACTGACAGTGGATAAAGGACTAGAAGCCCTAACCACCCTCCCCTTGGCTAGAAGAAGTTTTATTATATAAAGGAAGATCTCTGGGCTTTATCAGCAGACCCCATACCTTAGTGCCTAGATGGTAGTTCTACATCATAGGAACAGCATAGCTCTTTTCCCTGGAAAGGTCCCTCTCCAAGTGTGTTTTTGAACAACATGCATCCCCATAATATCAATGCACGAGTTTCCAGCAGTAGCAGCTGTGTTAGCATGTTTTGTCTTGGTGCTAGGGACTGACCAGAACAGAATAACACGGGCCATTGTTTATCGACCTTGCACATCGTGTTCAGACTAAACTCCAGGAACAGGCAGAGAACGCAGAAAGCAGACGGTTCTCATGTGAAAGGCACAAACAGAGTTTTGCAAGACAAAGTTATGTAGTAACGTGCGCAAAAGCAGCATCATGGCAGCAGAGCTCATGCTAACTTAGCACTGTCGACAATTACCCTAACGGCCATATGACAGGCTTGAGAGGTCTGTTTTTCGTTGTGCATGTTATTTTTTGTTTAGTATCTAGTTGTGTGTCGTACTATCACCTTTTCAAAATAAAATCACTCTTGGGACATTGTTTTATTGAACATTTAGCTTTGTTCAGAGTTTCTAATCCACACCACCTCCTTGAATAAGCCGTGGGATATTCCTCCTCATTACCCTGAAAGTTAAATGGTAAAGGGGTGTACTTGGTGCTCGGTTTGCGTCCAGTATTGAGGTGACCCCCCAATGCTTTGTCTTTCCTCCTTTGTCGATCATGTTTATGAGCTTTTAATTAGGAAGCACTTGAGTAAGGCTGCCTGCCAAATAGTACCATTGCTTATCAGTGATAGAGACGTTAACGCAGAGCTGTGTCTAATATATTAGGGTGGGACTTTGCATGGGGTCATAGAATGTACAGTACATTAGTAACTGTTTTACCTAATGACAGATATAATGGAAATGGTGTTTACATTGGCAAATGTAATAAGAATGGTTTTATATTTTGGTCTGTCTTACAAATGCAATTGGAACGGGATTTACATAGTGGACTTTCTAATAGATGTAGTAGGAATCTGTTTTATATTGTGAACTCTGATAAACTCCATATGAATAAACTTTACATTGTTTAACAATACAAGACATTTTGACACAGGCCTCTAGTTAAAGAGTTAAACAATTTTAACACAATAGTAAAAAGGTGCCCCAGGAGGGGAAGGGGTAAGGATGAGGGAGTGAGGTAAGTGCGATTCACAAAATTCACTATTTACAAGAAGACGAAGGCTCACATTTTCAGCCAAATTATTCATACATTATCGAAACACATTTTCAAAACCATGATCAATGATAGACAACACAGTGATTAATCATGGTTTTGAAAATGTGTTTCGATAATGTATGAATAATTTGGCTGAAAATGTGAGCCTTCGTCTTCTTGTAAATAGTGAATTTTGTGAATCGCACTTACCTCTACTCACTCCCACATCCTCACTGCAATCACTTTTTACCCCTTCCCTTCCTGGGGCACCTTTTTACTATTGTGTTAAAATTGTTTTGAAACATCCACAGTTCAGTGTGATTAAATAACACTGTCCAGCGAGCTTAATACGTTTTTCTCATTCTTTGTAAAGTAACATTCGTTTTGTATACTTGTTTGTCCACTGGGACCACTGCTCCTATGTACTGTTTGATACCCAGGTCCCAGTGACTTTATTTGGGTTTACCCTTTCTAGGTATCTAGTTAAAGCGTGGCAAGAAAGGTCTGATTTTTTTATGCACGTTTGTAATTTTATGTTTAGTATTTACTATTAAAGTAAAATTACTAACTGGACATTGATTTATTACATGTTCATATGCCTTGCGGAGTTGTAAATTTGTAACCCACACCATCTCGTTGTGTAAGCCTTGCACTGCTCTGCTTTCCTACCTTGAGGGTCAAGTGCTACAGGGGTGTACTTGACGCCCAATTTGGGTCCTATGGTAAGGTGGTCATAGAACACTAGAGGTTAAACACTCTGATTGTTACAATTGAAGCCCAGTAATTCCTAATTGTCCCACCCTCTGAACCAATTCCCATATGAACTACAGTATTTGTGCTTTGTTATTGTCCACTATCTCAGAAAACCGGCTCTATCGCTGTCCATCTTTCCTAGTTCCCCCCTGCTGTGACACCACAAGCTCAAAGAGCTGCAGTATTGGTTGTTGCGGAAAAATAATGATTCATCTCTTATGCCAGCCACATCTTGGCTGGCACAATGCGGCATGAAACATTGTGACTTCCCTACTTATATGTCCAAGAGGTTGGAAACTGTTTTCAGTATTTTTTGAATTTTAGATGTAGACCCAGGCTGTTTGCAAGGCAAAGGTTTCTGCCACAGAGGTTAAAGACACCTCTCTTTATATTAATCAGGGGTGTGGAATTTAATAAAATATCTACTTGTCCATGTGGCAGGTTGCTTCATAAATCTACTTGTCATGTAACAAAATCCGCTTGTTCCTTTTGTGCCATGTAATGCGGCGACAAATTATGGCATCAATCATTATATAAGAGCTCTGAAATAACCTCTCTAATTATGCCAGGGCTTCTTCCATAGTATGGTTTGAATACTAGCAATTCCCTTATGTTGCCACGTTTCTGCAGATCTACATACTGGGGCTGAAGGTAATGGTAAGCAATAGTTCCAGGGTTTGAATGCCCTTTTGAGTCTGTGCAAACCTATTAACTTGCATGTTTTAAGGGTTTTCACCAACTCTTTTCTAATCTTTTCCCATACTGAGAAAGGTTTGGATATTTACTCCTGACAATGGCAGACATAAAACTTCTTCCAGGGTTGGGAAAAAAGTGGTTGGAGGGAAAGTAAACTTGCAAACACTCAGAATTTATGAAGAGCAAATCTACACCTGCATATTTGCTCATGCTAAAACACAGTTCACAAATATTTTCTAGGAGTACTATTTCTTGGCCTACGTCTGTAAAGTCTTGTGAATTCACTGAAGTTAGATCTCTGCACTTAATCCAAGGACATGGGTGCACTTTATTTAATAATTGGGCCCCTAATTAGGTCTGACATTGACCATGACCTTTTGTGTTAATTAAAATGTTGTCTCTGTCTATCGGCTACCTTCACTGTGAGTGACAGCATTCTGTTCTTTCACAAGGAGCATATCGACACAGTCGTTTTGTTCAGTGACAGGAACTACTGTGCAATGTGTGCTTTTTGAAACCAAAACTATTTTTGCTTTTGCCAATGTTTGTTATAATGGTGAGGACCCGGCAGCCCCACACCAATAAGGTTTTACAAACACCATGCAAAAATTGATGCATTGACAAAACCAAAAGGCTGACCAACAATTTCAGACCTACTGCTTTTACCAATGTTTGTTTATTTTTGTTTTCCATAATCTTATTAAAACTGGTTACACTGATTTTCCATTATGACTGTGTGGGAAATACTAGTGTACATCAACACATTTTACTAAATGATGCTGCAAAGAAATGGTACCTACATTTTTTCAGTAGTTTAGGGAAAATGTTTTTGCATTTTTTGTGAACATTTTATTTTGAAAGCAAAGAATCCTCAATCTTGCTTTCAAGTTCTGCAAATATTTGCTTCCAATCAGAGAGCATTCTGGGAGCAGTATACATAGCTTCATATTGCTAAACATTGAAATCGTGTGTACGCATTTTTATACTCTAACCACTGTCAGTAGTGCAGTCTGAGCTTACAACATTTAATGGGGGTGCTCACCCTAATAATAAAGCCTTTGTATTAATGAACCATATATACTGAACACATATATACACATGGACACAAATATTACCTTAACTGCAGGCAATGCCTTTCCCTGATCCATAATGTGTAATACTGTAAATTGGCAGCCAAAGGGTTTGTGCTGTAGGGGGTTGGGCCTACTTGCCCCAAGGACAAAATGCACATGAAAACTTGTTGCCCTTGACCCCAAACAATATGTCCCGGGTGTCAGGCTATAGGAATTCCACACCCCTGTTAATATAGTCCCTTGGAGGAGGATATAGTGCAATA
Source organism: Calotriton arnoldi (assembly GCA_963921515.1). Classification (NCBI taxonomy): domain Eukaryota; kingdom Metazoa; phylum Chordata; class Amphibia; order Caudata; family Salamandridae; genus Calotriton; species Calotriton arnoldi. The sequence continues at coordinate 654,415 of CAWUFW010001876.1, forward strand.
CCACAGCATCTTATGTTTTTTATGAACAGTTACTAAAAAGGTAAACCCGGAGGTCATATCACAACAGCTATCATTTGCCCTTACTTAATAAGGGCATTTCCTAGGATTGTGTGATAGGAAGGAATGCATGAAGCAGTTCTTGCCAAAACATTTGCAGTCAAAACTAGGCATCAAAGGGATGTTTGCTCCGTGCAGACGGAATGTCCTAGAAGATTGGTGCATGTAGATGTTCTTATGAATGCTGTCTTCTCTTTTGTCCAACAGAGAAATTCAAATGGAAATTTCCATTCAATATAAAGGAAGGCTTGGTGTATTTTTCATACCATCCTAATGATGTATGTTTTGACAATCATAAAAATGAAAGGCAAGGTGATTACTTTATGTAAGAGCAGTGTAATGTGTGGGTCTTCTGCCACAAAAATGGGGTGCTTTCTATTTCCTCAGTACTTAAAAGGGTATGTAATGCTTCTTTTTGTCATAGTTCTCTGTCTTGAGGTCAAATTATAAGGGTCAAACGTGGCACTTTCATTTATGAGCTGCATGGCACTTTACCGGCTTTCAAGGTTTGTGATGCCCAATTTAATTGTGTTATTGCTTGCATCTTAGCTTGTCCTTGTTGTAAAAGACCTAAATCGTCCTTCAGAAGATCAAGGGCTGAAGAAATTGTGGTGGAAATTGTGTATACTCTATTTGAGAGGGCCTGAAAGCCATTGGTTAGGACTTTAAACCACTGTCAGTTTCCCTAATTCTTTCGGCAGCTTCTTTTTCTAAGTATGCTTACTCTTCTTTAATAATTGCCTCTTCTTCTCACCCATCTTCCTCCAACCCTCTCTCCCCTTGTTTGGTCCCTTATGTGAGAAAGTGCCCTCTTTCTGCATGGTTGCCCCCACTTTTGCTGAATTGCTGATGTGCTTTGACTGAGTGTGCCCTGGGCTCCTGCTAATCAGATACCCAGGGCCTATGTTCTTTCCCTAAAACTGCATTGAAGCCTAAACCCAATTGGCATCTCTGGCCACAGGTCAGCCCTTGGTAAATGGTACCACAGGTACCCAGGGCACTGTGACCAGAGAAGGCCCCTAAGGGCTGCAGCACTTATTGTGCCCCCCTTAGAGGTCCTGTACCTTCACCCTCACACATTGCCTTTGCAGGCTGTGTGTTTTGGTGCAGAACAAGTGAAGATTCGACATGGCACACATCCCTGTGTATCAGTAGTATGGTAAGGCTTCCCTTGGATTAATCCAAAAATACCTGAATTTAAACAACTTACATACCATTCACACTTGTACTCACTCCAGTTATACTGTCAATACCATCTAAAATTGTTGGCAAATATATACCCCAAATCGAGATGTAGCGTTAATAAATGATTTATTTGATACAAATTCTAAAAAACAAGGAAATAAAATAAAAGATTTGTACAAAATTCGATAAAATTCATGCCATGCCTTCAACCCACTGCCCTGGCATAGGTCAGTCACCCCTCTAGCTGGGTGCACTATACCAGTGGTGAGGGTGCAGGTGCATGAGTCCTGTACCCCTACAGTGTCGAATTCCATTCTTAGACATTGTAAGTGCAGTGCTGCCATTAAAAGTATATGGTGCTGGGAGTTTGTCATTATGAACTCCACAGCACCATAATGGCTATACTGAAAACTGAGAAGTTTGGTACCAAACGTCTCAGCACATTAAACCCACAAAGTTGCCAGTGTGGGATTTAATGAAAAATGCACACGGAGGGCATCTTAGAGATGCCCCCTAAAAACTAACCTACCACTAGTGTCCAGGCTGAGTGGCTGCTTTCAGCTGCCACCACCAGACATGTTTCTGGACCCCTGGGTCGAGAGCCTGCTGCTCTTGGGGCCTGAAACAATGCACATCCTGGAACGAGGTGCCAAGCCTCCTCCCCCAGGATGGGCAGGGTTCACGAAGGGGAAGCTTGAAAGGCTTGCCGCCTTTGTGAGCTTCCCCAGGCCACTTGCTGCTTTCAGCAACTGGTCCCCACTGGTGGTGACCCCCACTTTGGGCGGGAGAACCGGCGGGAGAAACAAGTGAGGAAGAGAGGTGTGCCCACCTCTGCCAGCTCCACCCCTCAGGTGGGGTAGGCGAGGTGAAGCACAACTCTGTCCTCGCCATCTTGCAGATGGGGGGGACTCAGCCAACCAGGGAGCGGCTTATGCCCCCCCTCCCACTGGAGGGTGACATAATAGGGGGTGTACCCACCCCAGGGAAGGGACCCATTGGTCCCAACCTTTTACCTACCTGTAACGCCCCTAAATCTAGTATTTAGGGACACCCCTGAACCTTGCTTCCTCAGACAAGAAGAAACTACAAGAAAAGAAGGAGGACCGAACAGCCGTGCCGAAGCTAACAAGAGGAAGGCGCCCACTGACTTGTTCCCAGCCCTACCAGCCTGTCTCCACCTCGAACCTGCTCCTGCGAAATCCCGGTGTGTCCTGCAGCCAGCAACCTCGAGAACCCCGGAGGACCTGCCTGCCTTCAACCGCAAAGACTGTCTCTCCTGTGAACACCGGATTTGTTCATCTGCAACGTCTGGCTCCGGCTGGACACTGCGAATCCGCACCACTCTGCACCCGCCCGAGCAGGCCGAGCTCAAGAGGGCAAACACCACGAGGAGGTCCCCCCGGCGATCCTAACCCGAGATCCAGTGACCCCTGACCTGCCTCAAGCCTCCAGCCGACGCCTACAGCCTAAATCCGGAAGGCCCCCCCAACCGCGACCAGGAGCTGGTAAGAAGATCCGACCCTAAAAGGCACCCCTGCACCCGACGCCCCACGGCCTTGGGTGGCCCAACAGACGGTGCCTAACCAACCCCCAACTTCCCAACTCACCTCTCGAAGTGGTGGTCGCACCCAGAAGACCTTCGTCCCCAAGCCTGCAGTGCCTTTGCAAACCGGAGGTTCCCAATTGCAAAAAACAGGGCGCCCGACATCGAAACTGCACCCTGCGCCCGGCCGCCCTGGTGCCGCTGAGGGTGCACCTTTGGTGCTACTTTGTTTCCTCATTTGCCCTGAGCTAAAGTCTAGGAGCTTTGCTCCCACAACCAAGTGGCCTGCTCGTCAGCAGCCACCAACCGGAGGCCCCCTATCCCCCATTGGATAACATTGGGACTCAGCACTCTGCACCCGGCCGCCCTAGTGCCGCTGAGGGTGTAACGAGTGCATCCCTGACCCTGGGGGACCCCTGAGTCTACCCCCAGAACCTCAACTCCCACTACCAAATACTTACCTTAAAAACGATAACACTATTTTCCTCCATAGGATAACATTGACTGTTTTTCTTGGAAAAGTTTCTAAGTGTGGAGTTTGAAAACCTAAAGAAATTCTTTAAAATTGTACTAATTAACAAAATGGAGTTTACTTACCTGTATACAGGAAATGTCCCAGAGTAGTATCCAGGTATACTACTCTGTGTAAGAAATGTAATCTCAAAAGTAACTTACCTGTAATCTTACTGAAAATCCTCTACAAAGGATATGTACTGTATTTCTCAGAAACAATACTGTAAGTCAAAACAAAGTGCATTTACAATTGCAATTCAAACTGTTACAAACTGTATATTTACTGCAAAGTACTTATCACTTACCTGTGCCAGGCTTGCTTGGTTCTAGGAAATAAAATAACTAAAATAATATTTTTATACAAAAACAATTGGTCTGAAGTTCAGTCTTTGAGTGTGTGAATTAATTTGCTGACTGTGTACAACAAATGCTTAACGCTGTCCTCTGATACTGCCTTACTGCTCGACCACACTACCACAAATAGAGAGTGAGGTGCTATCTAACTTTACCTCTGCCTACCTTTGGGGTTCCACTGGACTCTGCACACTATACCTCACTTTGGTATAGTATATACAGAGCCAGCTTCCTACACCTTACCCGTATCCTCTCTGATTTTGTCTTTTTCAGTTTCTCTTATTTTTTCCCAATCACCTTCTGTCTTGGTGTACCTCTGTCTTGTCCTCTCTCTCCTGACTCCACATCTCAATACTCTTTTCATTCTTCCTCTATCTCTTTCCTTTGCCACCCCTTGCATCTGGCAGAGTTTGTGCCATCCTGGAGGTAGCAAGAGAAGATTGGTTGATTCGTATTGATTATTTTAATTTTAATTTGATTGTGATCGTTTAGTATTAACTGCGTAGTTTTGTGATGCGCATGTTCCGTCTCAGCGCTGGACTTTTCGTGATGTACGGATGGTTGCTATGGTTTGGCTGTATGCTGGCGTCTAGCTATGCGTGCATTGTGTGCTATAGACTGCATTTGTGTGTGCTTTTTTTTGGTGGACCGCTTGTGGGTGCAGTATTGGTGGAATTATACCGCGCCAAGGGATCTGGATTGGTGCCCCATGGATGAATGTCAGCATTTGGTGGGCGCAGTTTCTTGTGGGGATGCTCATGGTCCGCGAGATTTTAGAGGTGTGTGTCCTGGTGCATCTGGGAGGTTGTATGTTGGACACGTTTGCAGTGCTGGTCCCTGCGGTCACGACTTGGATTTGTGGGGTGTGTGTGTTTGCAATGCCATTGCTATGGGGTTTAGCCCTGCAGTTACTGGTCCGATCCGGGAGAGGTGCTCAGACCGAGGTTTGTGGTTTGCTGTTCATGCTGGCCCCGATTTTCGTGGCCGTAGATTGAGTGTGTGTGGCAGGGCATTAGGGTGGGCTGGGATTGCGGGTTGCGGGGGAGGATTGTGGGGGGAGGGTGATGAGATTTCATTCAGTGAGGCAGAAATGTGTTGCCTAGTGTTCCCCTTCGGGTTTACTGAGCATTTTTGAAGGGCTGTAAATTTGCATAAAATAATAGCGAGAGTGAGAGCGATTTATCGGAAATGTTGGGCGCGTGGGGACCCCGCTGCCGGGAGAGGAAGGAGGGAGGGCCCCGAGTACCACGGGATCCGCTTCCAAGTGAGTGCTGCCTTGTAAACAGAATCGTGGAAGCGTTATAAGCAGGGTGTGTGTGACTTATGAGGGTGGAACATGGGGGGGACTGGCGGGGTGTGGAAAGATGGGGTGGCCTTCTGCTAGGTGTTACTGGTGAAGAAGGGGGACCCCAGAGTAAAGTTGACACATGTACAGGAATGTGTTGCCTTTTAGTTTCCTTTTCATTAGGACAGTTTGTTTGCTTGTCACTATCTTGTTTGGCAGCAGAAACACTGCTCATGCCAGGCAGCTGTGTGTGTGGAGGGGCTTGTGATAGACTGGCTTGAACTATAGGAGGGGCATGTGACAAACACTGCATGTGCGGGACTTTAGACTGTACGATCTGTGTCAAACAGTGTAGAAACTTGGGACAGTCTTGCTCTTAAGCATGGACGGGGTGCCAAGGCATGTCAGAGAAATCGTGCCAGCCCCCTTTCCTCTGACCCCGCTATTAATCTCTGCAGCACCCTAGGCGTGAACTGCAGGGACACAGACTGGTGTAAGCCACCCTTTCCCTGAGAGAGGACTTGCAGAGACAGGTGGTTTTGGACTGAACATTTTGGAAACAGGGCAAAATACATTACATGGCCATGTTAGCTGTTGTTCCCGCCTTTTTTTCTGGATTTATTTCCCATTTGTGAACTATTTACTTTAAAATGGTGCAGTTTTTTCCCCCATTTTTTTTTTTTTATCCCGCCCTAAAATATTTCTTTTCAGTTGCAAATTAAGTTTACTTTCCCATATTAGAATTTGCAGTTGTCAAACATCCCTGGGAGGGAGAGCTAGCGATACCCCTTGTCCCATGCAGGAAACTGAATGGTGGTGTTTGACGCATTGAGGTAGTAACAACCTTGTAGTGCATCAGAGGAGACAAGTTTTTGGATGCAGAAGAAAAGAACACAAACACAAAATGTGAGCTGAAAGGGGCACGCGCTAACATGTAAAGCTGCCTGTATTTTGCTGCCACCTCGTAGGTGTTGGGTTTCACAGCTTCCATGAGGTAGAGGTACTTGAACTCTTTTCCCCCTGGTATTCTTCTATGAAACCTTTTACCTCTGCGTGAGGAGTTTTACACTGTTTTTCTGCCTTTAAAATTGCCCTTATCCAAAAACACCAGGATGCTACTTTTCCTGATAAGGAAAGGTAAATTTCAATACGTTTACATTTCAGTTCATAATCTTTATTCGGTCAAAATATATTAGACCATAAAAGTACATTAAGCATAAATACATGTATATAATACATAATACAGCACATTATCAGTCTCATTTCATTATCACATAAATACATGTTCGAGGCATATGAGCTGTAGATCGTATACTTGTGCATAGATCGCCATCTGGTGTTGTGCTCGGATGTTTGCACTTTGTTATTGTAGAAGTCTTTGTAGTCACGAGATAGGTGACTCCTCCTTTGGTTAGTAGTGCGCATGGGCATCGACTCCATCTCCAGATTGTTTTTTTCCGCCATCGGGTTCGGATGTGATTTGCTGCGCTTCGGGTCGGTGTCGTATGCGATCCCCCTTCGACGCGCAAAGCTCTCCCCGTTCGACGGTATTGTTTCGATCGCGATCTCCCTCGACGCGCATTTCAAAAACCAACAAAATCTTCTTCGAGTCCGGTCGTCGACGAGGGCCGTTGGGCCGATCGACGCCATCAAGACCAGCATATGGAAAGGACTCCATTCATAAAATGCAAGTGTGGTGCTAAATTCCCACACACAGATCTCCACGAGGTCTGCAACCTTTGCCTCTCTCCAGAACACGAGAGTCAACACTGCCAGGCCTGTGCTTCCTTCAGGTCCAAGAAAACCATACGTGATCGCCGGGCTCGACGTCACGAAATGTCTAGATCAACCGTTTCAGCGCCGGACAACATCTTCGATGCAGGCCCCGACGAACCAGAACCAGAGACAGGAGATGAACAAGCCGACGTCTCCGAAGCCGATGATTCGGACTCAGAAGACCAGACAATTACTCCAGGTCAGCGGAGCGTGAGTACTGACATAGACGCCCCTGCCCCGAAAAAACACAAGGCTCCGGTAACACCTTCACCTTCGGGTCTGGGTCGACACCGTGACAATACTTCAGAAGCCCCGCCTTCAGGCTCGGCTCCAAAGTCCACAAAGCCTTCAGGCAGCTCTGGATCGAGCCAGCCACACCACGGTATCGAGAAACCAGCTTCAGCACCGAAACACAAACCCAAGGTGCCGTCGACACCAGACTCTTCGGCACCGAAACATAGTCAACCCAAGGCTTCGGATCCGAAAAAACATTCGAAACCTCCGGAGCCGAAGAAAACTTCGGAGTTGAAAACTCCACCTAAGCAGAAGGAGACTAAGACCCCTCCTAAAGCTAAAGACGACAGACCAAAGCATCACTCGGAACCTAAGTCCTCGGTGCCGAAAAAAGACAGTGGATCAAAAGAACTATTTCATCCAGATCCACCGGATCCTAAACAAAAAGCACTCCATATTGACCCTTTTACCGGTCAGGTCACTTCTATACCACCTAAAAAGAGGAAATTGGACACCTCAGACACCTGAGGTACCCTTGAAGAAAAAAAGACTCTGCCACTTCACCTATGAGACCTTTCTGTCCACCTCCAAAGCTTCCAAATATAATACTCTCTCCAGCACACTCTCCAGTGCCCCCTCTTTCACCTACACCACAAGATGAGGATGAGGATATAGGAGGTGGGGATGAGGATATAGACCCATCACATAATAATGATGATACTGATGATGACACCCACAGTATCCCACCTCATGACTCTTGGGATGATTATAATGTCCCAGATGTACCTGAGCCAGATGTATATCCCTCTAGGCCATCCCCTCCAGATGACAACGTAGGGTTTGCGCAACTAATAAATAGAGCTGCACAATATCATGGGGTGTAACTCCACTCAGACCCTTTGGAGGAAGATTTTATATTAGAGACCTTCTCACAGCCTCAAAAATCAACAAATACTCTCCCTATGCTAAAAGGGATGATTAAACATGCCCCTGAAGTCTTTAAAGATCCTGTCAGGGCTAGAGTGCTCAATCCTAGAATTGAAAAGAAATATAAACCAGCTCCAAGCGATCCAGCTTACATTAAGGGTCAACTCCCTCTGGATTCACTAGTAGTGGCAAATGCCCGTAAACGGGCAAATTCCCAAACCACAGGCGATGCCCCTCCGCCAGACAGAGTCTAAACTATTAGAAGCATCCGGTAAAAGGGTTGCGTCACAGGCGGCAAATCTTTGGCGCATTGCTAATTCACAAGCTTTACTAGCGAGGTATGACAGGGCCCATTATGATGAGCTTGAAAAGCTCATGCAACACCTTCCAGACCAATATAAAACCAAGGCAAATGATCTCATACAAGAGGGAAAGTTAATCACAAATACCTCTATTAAATGTGCCCTGGATGCAGCGGATACAGCATCTCGCACAATTAATACAAGTGTGTTACTACGTAGACATGCGTGGTTACGCATATCTGGTTTTAAGCAGGAGGTGCAGTCTACCATCCTAAATCAACCTTTGGATCAGGAACACTTGTTTGGACCTACTGTGGACACATCTTTTGAAAAGATGAAAAAGGACACAAACAGCCAAGTCTGTGGGGGCTCTACAGGCAACAACTAGTAGAGGTTCCTTTCGTCGCTCCTTTTATAGGGGCGCCTCCAAAACCATTGGCACAGAAAACACCTCCTCCACTTATAAAAGCCCCACTCAAACTTCCCCTAATAAAGGATACTTTAGAGGGACATACAGAGGCAATAACAACAGAGTGAGAGGACGTGGTTCTAACACCCGCAACTCCCCCACCACAAAACAGTGACTTCCCTCCACTCCCCCCAGACCATTTGTAGGAACGTGGGTTTCTGTTGCAGGAACCCCCCCACTTTTTGCCTGATAGCTGATGCACTTTTCCTTGGTGTGCCCTGGGTCCCTGCCAATCAGGTACCCAGGGCCTGTGTTCCTTCCCTAAAAACTGTACTAAAGCCTAAACCCAATTGGCATCTCTGGCCACAGGTAAGCCCCTGGTAAATGGTACCCTAGGTACCCAGGGCACTGTGACCAGAGAAGGCCCCTAAGGGCTGCAGCACTTATTGTGCCACCCTTAGAGGCCCTGTACCCTGACACACACACCCTGCCTTTGCAGGCTGAGTGTCTTGGTGCAGAACTAAACAGAGAGTCGACATGGCACACATCCCTGTGTGCCATGCCCACAAACACACTGCCCTGGCATACCTCAGTCACCCCTCTAGCTGGGTGCACTATGCCAGTGGTGTGGGCACAGGTGCATGAGCCCTGTGCCCCTACAGTACCCAGGGCCATTCCTGGGCACTGTAAGTGCAGAGATGCCATTAACAGTATATGGTGCTGGGAGGTTGTCATTACGAACTCCCCAGCACCATAATGGCTACACTGAAGACTGAGAAGTTTGGTATCAAACTTCTCAGCACATTAAACCCACACTGATGCCAGTGTGGGATTTAATGTAAAATGCACGACAGAGGGCAACTTAGAGTTGCCCCCTGAACCTAACCTACAATCCACGTCTTGTCTGAGGGGCTGCCTAGGCTGCCACCCAGCAGACATGTTGCTGGACCCCTGGGTAGAGAGCCATCCGCTCTCCCGGGCCTGCAACAATGCACGTCCTGGGCGAGGTGCTAGGCCTCCTCCCCCAGGATGGGCAGGGGGAAGCTTCAAAGGCATTCCGCCTTTGTGAGCTTCCCCAGACCACTTGCTGTACTCAGCAACTGGTCCCCACTGGTTCCAGCCCCCACTCTGGCGGGAGGACTGGCGGGAAAACCAAGGGAGGAAAGGGGGTGTGCCAGCCTCTGCCAACCCCACCCCTCAGGTGGGGGAGGCGAGGTGAAGCACATCTCCGGGCTCTCGCCATCTTGAAGATGGGGAGCCCTACCCAATCAGGACTAGGCTCCTGCCCCCCTCCCACTGGAGAGTGGCCGGATAGGGGGAGTCCCACCCCAGGGAAGGGACCCATTGGTCCCTGCCCTTTACCTACCTGTAACGCCCCTAAATCTGGTATTTAGGGGCACCCTGAACCTTCCTTCCTTAGTTCCAGATTCCGAAACAAGAAAGAAGAGCAAGAAACAAGAAGACCTGCCGTGCAGCTGCTCACAAGAGGAAGACACCAACTGATTTGGCCCCAGCCCTACCGGCCTGTCGACCCTCGAACCTGCTCCTGCTTAACCCCGGCGTCTCCAGTGGTCAGCAACCTCACAAACCCCGGAGGACCTGACTGCCTTGCGACTCTAACTACCTGGGACTCCCAAGAGCAGTGGTACTGCTCAAAGCAAGCAACAACCCCTGGTGCCAACCGGGAACCGCGAATCCTGCACCCTCTGCACCCGCCGAGCCCGGCCTGTGCCTGAGTGGGCAAATACCATGAGGACGTCCCCCCGGCGACTGTGACCCAGAATCAAGCACCCAAGGACCCTACTCGACGCTCCTGACGACGCCTGCAGCCTCAGAACCAGGGACCCCTCCAACCGCGACCAGCCGAGGCTAAGATTTCCGACGCCTAAAGACACCCCTGCACCCGACGCCCCACGGCCTCCTGTGCCCAACTCCTGGGTGCCTACCCTTCCCACAGCTTCCCAACTTACCTCTCGAAGTGGTGGTCGCACCTGAAGAATCACCGTCCCCGAGCTTGCAGTCTTTGTTCGTCACGCAGCTTTCCCATTGAAAACCATTGGGCGCCCGATGGCCCAAAAGCCCACAGCACCCGGCCGCCCCAGTGCCGCTGAGGGTGCACCAACTACCCTGTTCGACTTCCCCACTTGCCCCGAGTAAGTGACCAGGAGCTTTGCTCCCACAGCCGAGTGGCCTGCTAGCCAGCAGCCACCAACCAAAGGCTCCCTGCCGTCCATAGGATAACATTGGGCCTACTCACTCTGCACCCGGCCGCCCCTGTGCCGCTGAGGGTGTAACAACTGTACTTACCTGACCCTGGGGGATCCCTGAGTCTATGCCCAGAACCTTGACTCTGCCAGTGGAGTACTTACCCAATAGCCGATAACTCACTTTTCTTCCATAGGGTAACATTGACTGGTTTCACTTGAAAATTCTTGTAAGTGTGGAGTTTTGAAACTTTAAAATATTCATCTAAAATCAACCGAATTACGAAAACGAATTTACTCACCTGTTATCAGGAGAGATCCCAGTGCTGGATCTTGGTGCCCAGCACTGACCCTGAAAAGTAATCATAACTGTACTTGCTGGTAACTTGAATTTCCTTCCATAGGATAACTTTGCCTGGTTTTTGCCGAAAAAGTTTCTAAGTGTCGATTTTGCAAACTTACAAATATTCGTTAAAAATCGCCTGTGTGACATAAACGCATTCTTTCAATTGTTTACAGGAGATGCACCAGTGCTGGATCCAGGATCCAACACTGAGTAAGAAAAAGTAACGATAACACTACTTACCTGCTACGTGAATTTCCTCCCATAGGATTACATTGGTGATTCCATGTGAAAAAGTTTCTAAGTGCCAACTTTTAAAATGCAATAATATTCCTTAAAAATCACAACTGTAACCAAAACGTTTTTACTCAACTGTTTACAGGAGATGTCCCAGGACTGAATCTAGGATCCAGTCCTGTGGTAAGAGAAGTAATCCAAAAAGTAATCTATTGCATTTAACTGAAAATTCCCATTGAGCTCAATGTTAAATTGTGTTTGAAATTGTGTTGCCTATTGCAACAACTGTAACCATTGCATTCAAAAGTCTATTGCCTATTGAAAGTATCTCTCTGAAGTATCTCATTCTGAGAAAGTATATTTTGATACCTATTGTTGGTTCTAAAATAAAACAAGCATATATTTTTATATACAAACAATTGGCCTAGAGTTCAGTTCTTGAGTGTGTGGCTTCATTTGCTGACTGAGTGTGTACAACAAATGCTTTACACTGTCCTCTGATACTGCCTTACTGCTCGACCAAGCTACCACTTTAGAGAGTAAGGTTATATCTAACTTTAGCCTCTGCCAAACCTCTGGGGACTGTGGACTCTGTGCACACTGAACCGTACTTTAGTTCAGTATATACAGAGCCACTTTCTTACACCATTCCACTCCAGTCGGGGGAAGACTATCACAGTTCCTACCTGTCTGGAATTCCATCACCACAGACAGGTGTGTCAGACAAATTATCCAGTATGGTTACTGCCTGGAACTCACTTCTACCCCCCCCCCACATACCTCCCAGACAACGTCCAATGTCCACAGAACATCTCACGCTTCTAAAGCAGGAGGTTCTCTCTCTCTTTTGCTAAAGCATGCAATAGAACCGGTTCCCCTACATCATCAAGGTACAGGGGTTTACTCCCTTTATTTCCTCATTCCAAAAAAGGACGGCACTCTCAGGCCAATATTGGACCTCAGACCGTTAAACCTGTACATACAATCCGACCACTTCCACATGGTCACTCTCCAACAGGTCCTCCCACTGCTCCAACAAGGCGACTTCCTTGCCACTCTGGATCTCAAGGACACCTACTTCCACATTCCTATTCACCCTGCTCACAGGAAATACCTACGGTTCGTAGTGGACGGTCAACATTACCAGGTCAAAGTCCTTCCATTCGGGGTCACAACAGCACCCAGAGTCTTCACAAAATTTCTCGCAGTGGTAGCAGCCCACTTAAGAAGACAACACATTCATGTGTTTCCTTACCTGGACGACTGGCTCATAAAAGCCAAGTCACGCAACAATTGTGTACAACAAACACACAACACAATCCAGCTGCTGCACAACTTAGGTTTCACAATAAACCTCACCAAGTCACATCTCCAACCATCCCACACCCAACAGTATCTAGGTGCAACAATAGATACTTCCAAAGCACTTGCATACCACAATCCGGCCAGGATAGCCAGTATGCAAGCTCTCATAACAAAATTTCAACCACAACACTCACTACCAGCTCGAGTGTTTATGCAGCTAATAGGGATGATGGCCTCTGGCATCTTAATTGTCCCTTACGCAAGACTCCAAATGTGTCCATTATAAGAAAGTCTAGCACAACAGTAGATCCAAGCTCAAGGTCAACTATCTGAAAGAGACACGTTAGTGACAGATTCCTTACCTTAGAATATCCCCAGGCGTCAGGCTGGATCCGGAAAGTTTTTGCGTAGCAGTACCCTTGCGCGTCGGTAGGTGGCGTCTTGCGGCTCCGCGTCCGTCGGCGGCGTCGTGATCGCCGGGATGACGTCGCGGGCAGTACTTAGACGCCGCCCCTGCGCGCTGACGTCAGTTCTTCTTTTTCCGCGCCAGTAATCGCAGATCCGGGAAGAGCAGTGCCCTAGTCAATTTCTGACTAAAGTTTTGGTGATTTTTTTCACTGTTTCTTTTCGAGTCATCTCGACTCCTAGGTGTCGGTAGGGATGCCCGGCTTCAAGCCATGCGACGTCTGTGGTTGAATGATGTCGATCACAGACCCGCACTTAGAGTGTCTCTACTGTCTCGGCCGAGACCACGACACGAAGTCGTGCCCTGACTGCCGGGCCTTACACCCGAAGGCTTTGCGAGAGCGGTCTCGAAAGCTCCTCGAGGTCCGGCAGTCGGCTCCGCGCCGCACCAAGCCCCAATCCCGTGAGAGGTCGAGGGGCCGGTCGCGGAGCCCCCGCCGGTCGTCGGAGTCCAAGTCTTCGCACTCCTCGGGTAAGTCGAAGCACAAAGTCTAAAAAGCATCATCGCTCTAAGACCTCGCCTTGCCGGTCTCGCGACTCGGCTGAGGCCCCTGTCGGCACCGCCCCCGCGGCCCCGGACGTGCCTGTGGAGCCGCCCCCGCATTACCCGTCCTTTCCGGGTTCGGGGGCGACTCCGGCCCAAATACAGTAATTCCTGTCGGCCATGGCCCGCCTCTTCGGGCCTCAAGGTCCCTCCGGTGCGACTTCGGGCCCCGCGGGCCCTGATGGGGTTGCTCCGGCGTCGCCGACGACTCAGGTCCCGGCGTCGCCCGTCCCGCCAGCCTTGATCCCGGCCTCGGCTCCTGCCCCGGCCTCGATCCCGGCTCCGGTGGTACCGCAACCCCGATCGACGCCGGTTGACCTAACCACGCCTCCGACGGCGCCGATGTCCCCGGTGCCGTTCCTGACGCCGCCCGGGGCTCCGGGCGGCGTCGTTCCCCGGTTCTCTCCGGTTCCGGACATGGAGCCGGACCGACGTCGCTCGACGCCGGCCACGGCGCTGATGAGACCTTGGGTCCCAGATGTCCCTCCTCCTCCATATTTTGAGCCAGAGGAGGACCAGGAGAGTTGGGAGGGGTCGGAAGACCCTCTCACACAGCAGTGTGAGTATGATCAGGACTGGGCAGAGGAACTTGGGGATGCCAGTGGTCTGGACACTTCTCCTGACTCTGGCATGCGGTCTCCTCCTTCCGTGGCTACGGAGGAGGGAGCAAATTTCGCAACGGTGTTGCGTAGAGCAGCTGGAGCCTTGCACCTCCAATTGCCTACTGTGGCTGTCAGGACTAACCTCCTGACGGAAGTGCTTCAGCCGGCAGCTACCGCCTCGGAGCCATTGCTGCCGTTTAATGATGCACTGTCTGACGTTCTTTTGGGCACCTGGTCCAAGCCCACCACAGGGGCTCCTGTGGATAGGAACGTGGCCCGACGCCATCGCCCCGCTCCGGGCGACCCCCTGTTCCTCTCCCAACACCCCACTACTGAGAGCTTGGTTGTCCAAGCCTCTGCTTCCCAAACCGCCTTCCCTACCGCTCTTCCGGATAGGGAATCCAAACGCCTGGACCAATTTGGGAAGAAGGCCTTTTCTTCCTCCAGTGCTGGCTTGCGGTCCGTCAACACCGCTTGCCTTATGGGCCGATATTCCCACTCGCTGTGGGATTCGGTGGCGGCCGTTTTGCCCCAGTGTTCTGAGGAGGTCCAGACACTGCTTACCCGCACCATTGCGGAAGGTAGGGATGCGGCAAAGTACACCATACGTTGTGGCCTTGATACCGCCGACTCGCTGTAGGAAAGTGGCTCTGTATATACTGTACCCAAGTAAGGTTCAGGGTGTACAGAGTCCACAGTCCCCCAGAGGGTTGACAGAGGCTAAAGTTAGATATAACCTTACTCTCCAAAGTGGTAGCTTGGTCGAGCAGTAAGGCAGTATCAGAGGACAGTGTAAAGCATTTGTTGTACACACTCAGTCAGCAAATGAAGCCACACACTCAAGAACTGAACTCTAGGCCAATGGTTTGTATATAAAAAATATATGCTTGTTTTATTTTAGAACCAACAATAGGGTCAAAATATACTTTCTCAGTATGAGATGCTTTGGTTATTCACCTTACAGATAGGCAATAGACTTTTTAGATAGTGGTAATCACAGTTGGTGCAAGAGGCAACACAGGGTCAAATTCAATGCAACATTGAGCTCAATGGAAAATTATGCTTAATTACAATTGATTACTTTGCAGAGCACTTTTTCTAACCACAGGACTGGATCCTGGATTCAGTCCTGGGACACTTCCTGTAAACAGGTAAGAAAAAGCGTTTTGGTTATTGTAGTGATTTTTGAAGAATATTACTATATTTCAAAAGCTGACACTTAGAAACTTTTCTGGATAAAATTACCAATGTTATCCTATGAAAGGAAATACAGTGTGCAAGCAAAGTATGTTTACGTTACTTTTGTAATCCAGTGCTGGACTCCTAGGTTCAGCACTGGGACATTTACTTAAAACAGGTAAGTAATTACGTTTTTGTAGTTTGTTCGATTTTTAAAGAATATTTGTAAAATACAGAAATCGACACTTAGAAGAAATTTCACAGAAAACCAGTCAATGGATCCCTATGAAGGAAAAGTGAGTTAACGGTAAGTAACGTTGCGATTACTTTTTAGGGCCAGTGTTGGGCACTCGGGTCCAGCACTGAGGCCCCTCCTAATACTAGGTGAGTATTTTCGTTTTCGTGACTCGGTTGATTTTTGGTGAATATTCTAAAGTTTCAGAACTCCACACTTAGAAGAAATTTCGCAGAAAATCAGTCAATGGAACCCTATGGAAGAAAAGTGAGTTATCGGATTTCGGGTAAGTACTTGACTGGCAGGGTTAAGGTTCTGGGTAAGACTCAGGGGTCCCCCAGGATCAGGTAAGTACAGTTTTTACACCCTCAGCGGCACAGGGGCGGCCGGGTGCAGAGTGAGAAGGCCCAATGTTATCCTATGGCAGGCGGGGGCTCCGGGTTGGTGGCTGCTGGCAAGCAGGCCACGCGACTGTGGGAGCTGGGCTCCTGGTCACTTGCTCAGGGCAAGTAGGGAAGTAGGTTAGGATAGAGGTTGCACTTCCAGGGGCACTCGGGCGGCTGGGTGCAGGGTGCTTTTGAGCCGTCGGGCGCTCAATGTTAAACAATAGAGGTCGTGAAAGGTGAAGAAAGGCTGCAGGCTCGGGGACGGTGATTCTTCAGGGACGACCAACACTTCAGGAGGTAAGTTGGGGTCTTGGAGGATAGGTAGACACCCAGGAGTTGGGCACAGGGGGCCGTGGGGCGCCGGGTGCAGGGGTGTCTTTTGAGGTCGGGAAATCTTACCCCCTGCTGGTCGCGGTTGGAGGGGTCCCTTGTCCTGAGGCTGCAGGCGTCGTCTGGGTCGTCGAGGAGGGTCCTTGGCCACTGGATTCCAGGTCAGAATCGCCGGGGGTCGTCCTCGAGGTCTTTGGTCACTCAGGCACAGGCTGGACTCGGCGGGTGCAGAGTGTGCAGGTTTCGCGGCTCCGTGCCAGGGCCGGGTCTTTGGTAGGTTTTCTTTTGAGCAGTACTACTGCTCGTGGGAGTCCCTGGGTCGAAGGCTGTAGCACAGAAGTCAGGTCCTCCGGGGTTTGTGAGGTTGCTGAGGCCGGGATTCCGCAGGAGCAGGTTCAGAGGTCGACAGGCCGGTAGGGCTGGGGCCAAGTCAGTTGTTGTCGCCTCCTTTTAGCAGCTGCACGGCTGGTCTTCTTGCTTCGTCTTCTCTTCTTGTTTTCGGATTTGGGAACTGCGGAAGGAAGGTTCAGGGAGCCCCTAAATACTAAATTTAGGGGTGGTTACAGGTAGGTAAGGGCAGGGACCAATGGGTCCCTTCCCTGGGGTGGGTACACCCCCTATTCTGTTCCTCTCCAGTGGGAGGGGGACAGGAGCCTGTCCCTGGTTGGCCAGGTCCCCCCATCCTCAAGATGGCGGGGACTCGAGTTTGTGCTTCACCTCGCCTCCCCCACCTTAGGGGTGGAGTTGGCAGAGGTGGGCACAACCCATTTCCTGCTTCTGGTTTTCCCGCCGGTTCTCCCGCCAGGAGTGGGGGTAGAACCAGTGGGGACCAGTTTGCTGGAAGCAGCAAATGGTCTGGGGAAACTCCAAAGGCGGCAGGCCTTTGAAGCTCCCCCTGCCCATCCTGGGGAGGAGGCTTTGGCACCTCGTCCCGGGATGTGCATTGTTTCAGGCCCCTGAGAGCAGAGGCTCTCGACCCAGGGGTCCAGAAACATGTCTGGTGGTGGCAGCCTGGGCAGCCACTCAGTCCGGACACTGGAGGTCGGGTTGGTTTCAGGGGGCATCTCTAAGATGCCCTCTGAGTGCGTTTACATTAAATCCCACACTGGCATCAGTGGGGGTTTAATGTGCTGAGAAGTTTGATACCAAACTTCTTAGTCTTCAGTGGGGCCATTATGGTGCTGTGGAGTTCGTAATGACAGACTCCCAGCACCATATACTCTTAATGGCAGCACTGCACTTACAATGCCCAAGAATGGACTTGGGCACTGTAGGGGCACAGGGCTCATGCCTCTATGCCCTCACCACTGGCATAGTGCACCCAGCTAGAGGGGTGGCTGACCTAGGCCAGGGCAGTGGCTTGTAGGCATGGCACACAGGGATGTGAGCCATGTCGACTCTTCACTTTTGTTCTGCACCAAGACACGCAGCCTGCAAAGGCAGTGTGTGTGTGTAAAGGTGCAGGGTCCCTAAGGGTGGCACAACAAGTGCTGCAGCCCTTAGGGGCCTTCCCTGGTCACAGTGCCCTGGGTACCCATGGTACCATTTACCAGGGGCTGACCTGTGGCCAGGGATGTCAATTGGGTGTAGGTATCAATGCAATTTTAGGGAAGGAACACAGGCCCTGGGTACCTGGTTGGCAGGAGCCCAGGGCACACTCAGTCAAAGTACATCAGCCATTCAGCAAAAGTGGGGGCATACCATGTAAGAAAGATGGCACTTTCTCACACAACTCCCCCCAAACGAAAGATGATGAGACTAACCTTGCCCTATGGAGTCTTCATTGTCTAAGTGGAAGAACCTGGAAAGGCCATCTGCATTGGCATGGGCAGTGCCAGGTCTGTGTTCCACTTCAAAGTCCATTCCCTGTAGGGAGATGGACCACCTCAACAGTTTTGGGTTTTCTCCTTTCATTTGCATTAGCCACCTGAGAGGTCTGTGGTCAGTTTGAACTAGGAAGTGAGTTCCAAACAGGTAGGGCCTCAGCTTCTTCAGGGACCAGACCACAGCAAAGGCCTCCCTCTCAATGGCACTCCAACGCTGCTCCCTGGGGAGAAGCCTTCTGCTTATAAAAGCAACAGGTTGGTCTTGGCCTTCATCATTGGTCTGGGATAGGACCGCTCCTATCCCTAGCTCAGAGGCATCAGTCTGCACAATGAACTGCTTGGCATAATCTGGTGCTTTTAGAATTGGTGCTGAGCACATTGCTTCTTTCAGAGTGTCAAAAGCCTTTTGGCAACAAACTGTCCAGTTTACTTTCTTTGGCATCTTCTTGGAGGTGAGTTCTGTGAGGGGAGTCACAATGGACCCATATCCCTTCACAAACCTCCTGTAGTACCCAGTCAAGCCAAGGAATGCCCTGACTTGGGTCTGAGTTGTTGGAGCTACCCAGTCCAGGATAGCCTGGATCTTGGGCTGTAAGGGTTGTACCTGGCCTCCACCAACCAGGTGGCCCAAGTACACCACAGTGCCCTGCCCTATCTGGCATTTGGATGCCTTGATAGTTAGGCCTGCAGTTTGCAGGGCCTTTAAAACCTTCCCAAGGTGGACCAGGTGATCCTGCCAGGTGGAACTGAAGACAGCAATATCATCAAGATAAGCTGCACTAAAGGACTCCAACCCAGCAAGGACTTGATTCACCAACCTCTGGAAGGTGGCAGGGGCATTCTTTAAACCAAAGGGCATAACAGTGAACTGAAAATGCCCATCAGGTGTGGAGAATGCTGTTTTCTGTTTGGCTCCTGGGGCCATGCCAATCTGCCAGTACCCTGCAGTTAAGTCAAAGGTACTCAGGTATTTGGCTGCACCCAATCTGTCTATCAGTTCATCAGCTCTTGGGATAGGGTGTGCATCTGTCTTGGTGACAGAGTTGAGACCCCTATAGTCCACACAAAACCTCATCTCTCTCTTTTCACCCTTTGATGAGGTTTGGGGACCAGAACCACTGGGCTAGCCCAGGGGCTCTCAGAGGGCTCAATAACCCCTAGCTCCAGCATCTTGCTGACTTCAGCTCTGATGCTTTCCTTAACTTGGTCTGACTGACGATAGATCTTGTTTTTGACAGGTGCACTGTCACCAGTGTCCACATCATGGGTACACCAGTTTGTCAGACCAGGGGTCAAGGAAAAGAGCCCAGCATACTGCTGCAAGACTTGCTTGCAGTCAGTCTGCTGTTGGGCAGTGAGGGTGTCTGAAAAGACAACTCCATCTACTGACCCATCTTTTGGGCTGTGGGAGAGGAGATCAGGGAGAGGTTCACTCTCAGCTTCCTGTTCCTCATCTGTCACCATCAGCATGGTGATGTCAGCCCTGTCATTGTAGAGTTTTAGGCGGTTCACATGGATAACCCTTTTGGGTGTCCTGCTGGTGCCCAGGTCAACCAGGTAGGTGACCTCACTCTTTTCTCTAGGATAGGGTAAGGGCCACTCCATCTGTCCTGGAGGGCCCTTGGTGCCACTGGCTCCAAAACCCATACCTGTTGCCCAGGTTGGAATTCAACCAGTGCAGCTTTTTGGTCATACCAGTGCTTCTGAAGCTCCTGGCTGGCCTCAAGGTTCTTGGATGCCTTTTCCATGTACTCAGCCATTCTGGACCTTAGGCCAAGCACATAGTCCACTATATCTTGTTTGGGTTCTTGGAGAGGTCTCTCCCAGCCCTCCTTTACAAGACAGAGTGGTCCCCTCACAGGATGGCCAAACAGAAGTTCAAAGGGTGAGAAACCTACCCCCTTCTGTGGCACTTCTCTGTAAGCGAAAAGCAGGCATGGTAGTAGGACATCCCATCTCCTTTTGAGTTTTTCAGGGAGCCCCATGATCATGCCTTTCAATGTCTTGTTGAACCTCTCAACAAGGCCATTGGTTTGTGGGTGGTAGGGTGTAGTAAACTTGTACTGCACCCCACACTCCTTCCACATGTGGGTCAGGTAAGCAGACATGAAGTTGGAACCTCTGTCTGAAACCACCTCCTTAGGAAACCCTACCCTGGTGAAGACACCAATGAGGGCTTTGGCTACTGCAGGAGCTGTAGTAGTCCTAAGGGGAATAGCCTCAGGATACCTAGTGGCATGATCCACTACCACCAGTATGAATTTGTTCCCTGAGGCTGTGGGAGGTTCCAGTGGACCCACTATGTCCACACCTACCCTTTCAAAGGGAACCCCCACCACAGGTAGTGGTATCAGGGGGCCTTTGGATGGCCACCTGTCTTGCCACTGGCTTGACAGGTAACACAGGAGCTGACAAACTCCTTCACCTTTGGTGCATCTGGGGCCAGTAAAAGTGGCTAACTAGCCTTTCCCAAGTTTTGGTTTGGCCCAGATGTCCAGCTAGGGGGATGTCATGAGCCAAAGTTAGGAGGAACTCCCTGTACTTCTGGGGCACTACCACTCTCCTGGTGGTTCCAGGGTTGGGGTCTTTTGCCTCAGTGTACAGTAATCCCTCTTCCCAATAGACTCTGTGGGTACCACTGACATCTCCCTTGGCTTCTGAAACAGCTTGCTGCCTCAGGCTTTCAAGAGTGGGACAGTCTTGCTGTCCCTGGCACAGCTCTTCCCTAGAGGGTCCCCCTGGGCCCAAGAGTTCAACCTGGTAAGGGTCAAGCTCTAGGGGCTCAGTTCCCTCTGGGGCTTCCAGGTTCTCTCCTGAGGAGAGGGGTCCTGCTCTTGTGACTGTGTAGAAGCTGGTCCGCCAGTCTTCTTTCCTTTTCTCTTGGTAGGCTGGGCCATCATTTCAGGCTCCAACACTATTTCTTCACCCTGCCTTTTGCTCTGTGCTCTTGTTTTTACACACACCAATTCAGGGATGCCCAGCATGGCTGCATGGGCCTTTAGCTCCACCTCTGCCCAGGCTGAGGTTTCCAGATCATTTCCTAGCAGACATGCAGCTGGTAACTTCGGAGAGACCACTACCTGCTTCAGGCCAGTAACCCCCCAGCCTAATGTCACCATGGCCATGGGATGACTAGTGGTGACACTGTCAGCATTGGTGACTGGGTAAGTTTTCCCAATCAAGTATTGCTCAGGGGAAACCAGTGTGTCCCTCACCATAGTGACACTGGCACCTGTATCCCTCAGAGCCTCTACTCTAGTTCCATTCACCCAGGGGTATTGCAAATACTTCTTTAAGTTGGGTGGCCACACAGCTACAGTGGCAAATTCCACTTCCCCTAGGGAGACCAGACTTGCCTCAGTGGGTTCCCAGATTTGCTCAGGGTACACTTCTGATCCCATCTGTAAAATTGCTGCCCCAGGAGTAGCTGTACTGGGTGCCTTAGGGGCTTTGTTGTGGGGGCAAGTTTTGTCTACAGTGAGGTGTCCTGACTTCTTACAGTTATTACACCAGGCCTTCAAGGGATCAAAGTTCTTCCCCCTATAGGGTTGAGGCACATAGGGAGTAGTTTGGGACCCACCCCCTGAACAGGTTTTTGGGGCCCTTTGGAAGACTCAGACTTTTTATCTTGGGGATTCTCACCACCTTTCCCCTGGGGGGTTTGGTGACCACCTTCTTTTGGTCACCCCCAGTGGTTGTCCTTGTCACCCTAGTCTTGACCCAGTGGTCTGCCTTCTTTCCCAATTCTTGGGGAGAAATTAGACCTAGGTCTACCAAATGCTGATGCAACTTTTCATTTGTGCAATTACTTAGTATGTGTTCCTTCATAAACAAATTGTAAAGTCCAGAAAAATCATGCACATTATGTCCAGCTAACCAGCCATCCAGTGTCTTTACTGAGTAGTCCACGAAGTCAATCCAGGACTGGGTCTGGGTTTTGTGAGCCCCCTGAATCTAATTCTATACTCCTCAGTAGTGAGCCCAAATCCCTCAATCAGAGTACTCTTCATGAGGTCATAGGACCCTGCATCTGGCCCAGAGAGGGTCAGAAGCCTGTCTCTGCAGTTACCAGAGAACAGTTCCCACAGGAGTGCCCCCACAGAGGTTTCTTTACTCTTCTTATTTCACAAGCCCTCTCAAAGGCTGTGAACCATTTGGTGATGTCATCACCTTCCTCAAACTTAGGGACAATCCCTTTGGGGATTTTAGGTTCAGAAGTTTCCTCCCTATCCTTATTTTTAGTATTGCTGCCACCATTGATGGGTGCTAAACCCATCTCCTGTCTTTCCTTCTCTAGAGCCAGGAGTCTGGTCTCTAGGTCCAGTCGCTTGGCCAACCTGGCTAACAAGTTGTCCTCCTCACTGAGGGTATCCTCAGTGTCCTCTCTGGGACCAGGACCACCTAGGTGGCCCCTAGGTCCCCAGAGGTCTATTCTTGGAGTTAAGGGTGCAGGGACCCTATCTTCCCTAGGAAGTGATGGAGGTGGGTTACCATCCCCATCCTCCTCATTCCTTTCCTCCTCTGTTGGGTCATCACCATGCTCAGAGGGGTGGGCTTTAGCATACTCAGCCAGGAGCTCCTGGAGCCCTTGTTTGGTTGGATGCTGGCCCATTGGTATATCTTTAAGTTTGCATAAGGACCTTATCTCTTTGAAAGACAAATGAAGATAAGGGGTGAGGTCGAGCTCCTCAACCAGTTCCTGTATGTCATTATTATCTTCACTAGTAGCTGGGTTCTTGTCTTGAGACATTTTTTAAAAAAAATTCTAACCCCTCTAACCTTGGCTATAGTGACTTTTTATTTTCTAAGATGCTACAGTGACTTAAGCAAGGCCCTAACAAGACTTTTAGTAATTTGGTAAAAAAAAATGCCAATTAAAAAAATCAGAATTCTAAAGGCAATTTAAGAGTTCTGTCGTGTGATCAGATGGTAACCAAGTAGTCCAACAAATGCAAGTTTGTATCCCACCGCTGATCCACCAATGTAGGAAGGTGGCTCTGTATATACTGTACCCAAGTAAGGTTCAGGGTGTACAGAGTCCACAGTCCCCAGAGGGTTGACAGAGGCTAAAGTTAGATATAACCTTACTCTCCAAAGTGGTAGCTTGGTCGAGCAGTAAGGCAGTATCAGAGGACAGTGTAAAGCATTTGTTGTACACACTCAGTCAGCAAATGAAGCCACACACTCAAGAACTGAACTCTAGGCCAATGGTTTGTATATAAAAAAATATATGCTTGTTTTATTTTAGAACCAACAATAGGGTCAAAATATACTTTCTCAGTATGAGATGCTTTGGTTATTCACCTTACAGATAGGCAATAGACTTTTTAGATAGTGGTAATCACAGTTGGTGCAAGAGGCAACACAGGGTCAAATTCAATGCAACATTGAGCTCAATGGAAAATTATGCTTAATTACAATTGATTACTTTGCAGAGCACTTTTTCTAACCACAGGACTGGATCCTGGATTCAGTCCTGGGACACTTCCTGTAAACAGGTAAGAAAAAGCGTTTTGGTTATTGTAGTGATTTTTGAAGAATATTACTATATTTCAAAAGCTGACACTTAGAAACTTTTCTGGATAAAATTACCAATGTTATCCTATGAAAGGAAATACAGTGTGCAAGCAAAGTATGTTTACGTTACTTTTGTAATCCAGTGCTGGACTCCTAGGTTCAGCACTGGGACATTTACTTAAAACAGGTAAGTAATTACGTTTTTGTAGTTTGTTCGATTTTTAAAGAATATTTGTAAAATACAGAAATCGACACTTAGAAGAAATTTCACAGAAAACCAGTCAATGGATCCCTATGAAGGAAAAGTGAGTTAACGGTAAGTAACGTTGCGATTACTTTTAGGGCCAGTGTTGGGCACTCGGGTCCAGCACTGAGGCCCCTCCTAATACTAGGTGAGTATTTTCGTTTTCGTGACTCGGTTGATTTTTGGTGAATATTCTAAAGTTTCAGAACTCCACACTTAGAAGAAATTTCGCAGAAAATCAGTCAATGGAACCCTATGGAAGAAAAGTGAGTTATCGGATTTCGGGTAAGTACTTGACTGGCAGGGTTAAGGTTCTGGGTAAGACTCAGGGGTCCCCCAGGATCAGGTAAGTACAGTTTTTACACCCTCAGCGGCACAGGGGCGGCCGGGTGCAGAGTGAGAAGGCCCAATGTTATCCTATGGCAGGCGGGGGGCCCCGGGTTGGTGGCTGCTGGCAAGCAGGCCACGCGACTGTGGGAGCTGGGCTCCTGGTCACTTGCTCAGGGCAAGTAGGGAAGTAGGTTAGGATAGAGGTTGCACTTCCAGGGGCACTCGGGCGGCTGGGTGCAGGGTGCTTTTGAGCCGTCGGGCGCTCAATGTTAAACAATAGAGGTCGTGAAAGGTGAAGAAAGGCTGCAGGCTCGGGACGGTGATTCTTCAGGGACGACCAACACTTCAGGAGGTAAGTTGGGGTCTTGGAGGATAGGTAGACACCCAGGAGTTGGGCACAGGGGGCCGTGGGGCGCCGGGTGCAGGGGTGTCTTTTGAGGTCGGGAAATCTTACCCCCTGCTGGTCGCGGTTGGAGGGGTCCCTTGTCCTGAGGCTGCAGGCGTCGTCTGGGTCGTCGAGGAGGGTCCTTGGCCACTGGATTCCAGGTCAGAATCGCCGGGGGGTCGTCCTCGAGGTCTTTGGTCACTCAGGCACAGGCTGGACTCGGCGGGTGCAGAGTGTGCAGGTTTCGCGGCTCCGTGCCAGGGCCGGGTCTTTGGTAGGTTTTCTTTTGAGCAGTACTACTGCTCGTGGGAGTCCCTGGGTCGAAGGCTGTAGCACAGAAGTCAGGTCCTCCGGGGTTTGTGAGGTTGCTGAGGCCGGGATTCCGCAGGAGCAGGTTCAGAGGTCGACAGGCCGGTAGGGCTGGGGCCAAGTCAGTTGTTGTCGCCTCCTTTTTAGCAGCTGCACGGCTGGTCTTCTTGCTTCGTCTTCTCTTCTTGTTTTCGGATTTGGGAACTGCGGAAGGAAGGTTCAGGGAGCCCCTAAATACTAAATTTAGGGGTGGTTACAGGTAGGTAAGGGCAGGGACCAATGGGTCCCTTCCCTGGGGTGGGTACACCCCTATTCTGTTCCTCTCCAGTGGGAGGGGGACAGGAGCCTGTCCCTGGTTGGCCAGGTCCCCCATCCTCAAGATGGCGGGGACTCGAGTTTGTGCTTCACCTCGCCTCCCCCACCTTAGGGGTGGAGTTGGCAGAGGTGGGCACAACCCATTTCCTGCTTCTGGTTTTCCCGCCGGTTCTCCCGCCAGGAGTGGGGGTAGAACCAGTGGGGACCAGTTTGCTGGAAGCAGCAAATGGTCTGGGGAAACTCCAAAGGCGGCAGGCCTTTGAAGCTCCCCTGCCCATCCTGGGGAGGAGGCTTTGGCACCTCGTCCCGGGATGTGCATTGTTTCAGGCCCCTGAGAGCAGAGGCTCTCGACCCAGGGGTCCAGAAACATGTCTGGTGGTGGCAGCCTGGGCAGCCACTCAGTCCGGACACTGGAGGTCGGGTTGGTTTCAGGGGGCATCTCTAAGATGCCCTCTGGAGTGCGTTTTACATTAAATCCCACACTGGCATCAGTGGGGGTTTAATGTGCTGAGAAGTTTGATACCAAACTTCTTAGTCTTCAGTGGGGCCATTATGGTGCTGTGGAGTTCGTAATGACAGACTCCCAGCACCATATACTCTTAATGGCAGCACTGCACTTACAATGCCCAAGAATGGACTTGGGCACTGTAGGGGCACAGGGCTCATGCCTCTATGCCCTCACCACTGGCATAGTGCACCCAGCTAGAGGGGTGGCTGACCTAGGCCAGGGCAGTGGCTTGTAGGCATGGCACACAGGGATGTGAGCCATGTCGACTCTTCACTTTTGTTCTGCACCAAGACACGCAGCCTGCAAAGGCAGTGTGTGTGTGTAAAGGTGCAGGGTCCCTAAGGGTGGCACAACAAGTGCTGCAGCCCTTAGGGCCTTCCCTGGTCACAGTGCCCTGGGTACCCATGGTACCATTTACCAGGGGCTGACCTGTGGCCAGGGATGTCAATTGGGTGTAGGTATCAATGCAATTTTAGGGAAGGAACACAGGCCCTGGGTACCTGGTTGGCAGGAGCCCAGGGCACACTCAGTCAAAGTACATCAGCCATTCAGCAAAAAGTGGGGGCATACCATGTAAGAAAGATGGCACTTTCTCACACTCGCTGGGCAGATCGCTTGCAACGACGGTGGCGCTGCGTCACCACGCCTGGCTGAGAACAACTGGTTTCTCGGGTGATGTCCAGAATACACTCATGGACATGCCCTTTGATGGAGTCGGTCTTTTTGGTTCCAAAGCAGACCATGCGCTGGAGCGTTTTAAGGACTCGCGGGCTACTGCCAAGTCCCTGGGCCTTTCTGTTGTGCGCCCTCCGCTAACCTCTGCTTTTCGTCCCTTTCGTGGCCACGGAAGGGGCGCCCAGTCACGTCCGCTGCCCAGCCACCGGCCCGCGCAGCAAGCGTCTTCGCGTGGCCGAGGACGTGGCTACCGCCGTGGCGGGTCAGGCAACCAGCGTGCGGGTCAGGCCACCAACTCCGCCCCGTCCGCGGCCTCCAAGCCCTCCTAGTCCTTCCTTTCAGGTGCACAGCACGCCAGTAGGGGGCAGGGTCCGCCATCACCTTCACTGCTGGCGTGCCATCACCTCGGACAGGTGGGTCTTGGACATTGTCCGAAGGGGCTAATCCCTCCCCTTCGAGACCACCCGCCCAGCCATGCCACCTCAATTCCACCGCATGTCAGGGGATCACTTGGTGCTTCTGCAGAAGGAAGTCACGGCCCTCTTGGCCAAGAGGGCCATCGAGCATGTTCCGACCCCAGAAGTAGGACGTGGTTGCTACTCCCACTACTTTCTGGTGCCCAAAAGGACAAGGAGGACATGCGTCCTATCTTGGACCTCCGGAACGTCAATCGCTTCCTCCGGAAGGAGAAGTTCAAGATGCTCACCCTAGCTCAGGTCTTGACTGCCCTCGACCCTGGAGACTGGTTGGTAGCGTTGGACTTGCAGGACGCTTATTTTCACATCCCCGTCCTGCCGGCCCACTGGCGTTACCTGTGGTTCACGGTAGGCCTCGAGCATTTTCAGTTCACCGTGCTCCCCTTTGGCCTTACAAGTGCCCCTCGGGTGTTCACGAAAGTGATGGCGGTGGTCGCAGCTCATCTGCGCCGGGCAGGAGTTCCAGTCTTCCCCTACCTCGACGACTGGCTACTGAAGGCGGGCTCGTCCCAGGCAGTCGTCTCCCACCTCCAGACTACGGCCGAACTCCTGCACTCGCTGGGGTTCTCCATCAATGTGCCGAAGTCGCATCTGATTCCTTCTCCACAGCTCCTTTTCAACGGAGCAGTTCTGGACACGACGCAGTTTCGGGCCTATCCTCCCGAACGGCGAGTCTGGGATATTCAGGCTATCATTCCGATTTTTCAGCCTTTATCCTGGGTTTCGGTACGGATGACCCTGAGGCTGCTGGGCCTCATGGCCTCCTGCATCCTGCTGGTCGATCATGCCAGATGGCATTTGCGGGCTCTGCAGTGGGACCTGAAGTTCCAGTGGGCGCAGCACCAGGGCAACCTGTCCGATCACGTCCAGATCTCGGAGGGGACTGCAAAACAGTTGCAGTGGTGGCTCTCGAACCGGCAATGGGTCATGGGCAGATCCCTCTCCCTTCCCCAGCCAGAGCACACAGTTGTGACGGACGCGTCCCTTCTGGGATGGGGCGGTCACATGGGAGAGGCGGAGATCAGAGGCCTCTGGTCTCCGGCGGAGTCCCGGCTCCATATCAACTTTCTGGAGCTCCGGGCGATCAGACTTGCACTCAAGGCATTCCTTCCCTCTGTCAAAGGGAAGGTAGTGCAGGTGTTCACAGACAACACCACCGCCATGTGGTACTGCAACAAACAAGTCCGGTGGAGTGAAGGGTAGGATTACTGAAGGTCCAGTTCCACGTAACTGACACTACAGTTGAGTGTCTGCTCTAACCGGTACACGATGCCATCAATCTCTCACCCGACCTGGGCTTGATATAGATCTACAGGTACCACTTTTTAGGGTGCTGTATTGGTGATCATTTATGCACTTTATTGAGTTTCTCGATCACCACCAAAAAGTGTAGGTAGATCTACCTTTGGTCCTGACGAATTGCCATTGAATAGATAACAGGCAAGAAACATGTTGACCTATATTTTTTTAGCATATCTCCGCACAACTTTGAGAATGAGAGTATGCGCCTTTTCAGTTTTTAATCAGGATAGTGACCACGACTCATTAAAATTGTTTTGAGTGGTTCACTATTTCCTGTTTTACTTTCACGTCCTTACACACTATCACCTACACCATATCTTTTTTAGGATCCTTACACATTCAACACCCAACGGCATAGGAATAAAGATCTCCGCCAGGAAGGCCCCATCACGGGTGCCGATCGGGTATTGCAGTGCCGACCCGATGATGAAGCATGACACCTAGCACGCTGGGTGTGTGAGGGTCTTTTTCCGAAAGGAGGAAATTTTCTCCTGCTCTTCTTATTTCATTCACCTTTTGTTCCAACCCTGTGATCATTTATCATCCTGCAATATGTGCTAGGAACGGCCTACTCATTTTTGTTTTCAAGGTGGGGTGGGGTCGTGGACCCTCTGTCAGGAGGCTCTGCGCCTCTGGACATGGCTGGAACATCAGGGCATGTTCCTGATGGTTCAACACCTGGCAGGTTCCCTGAACGCCAGGGCGGACGAACTCAGCCGCAGGTGCATGATGGATCACGAATGGCGTCTTCACTCGGAAGTGGCTCAAGGACTCTTTCTGCAGTGGGGAGAGCCTTGGTTAGATCTATTCGCCACCGACGAGAACGCGCAATGTCATCAGTTCTGCGCGTTGGAATTTCCAAGGCGGCACTCGCTCGGCGACGCTTTTCGTCGAGAGTCGAGTTGCGGTCTGTTGTACGCCTTTCCGCCTATACCACTTCTACCCAGAGTGTTGAAGAAGATTCGACGCGACCGGGCTCAAGTCATCCTTGTGGCTCCGGACTGGGCTCGAAGAGTTTGGTATCCCGAGCTACTCAGTATGAGCGTCGATCCCCCGATCCGTCTGCCTCTTCGGGAGGATCTTCTGTCGCAGCAGCAGGGGACGGTCCTCCACCCGAACCTGTCCAGCCTCCACCTTCTTGCGTGGAGATTGAGCGGCGGCAGTTGATTCCTTTCGACTTGCCTCCCGAAGTTTGTGATGTAATTCTGGCAGCCAGGCGTCCCTCCACTAAGGTGGTATACGCCTGCAGGTGGAACAAGTTTGTGGCATGGTGCACAGCAAAGGCTGTGAATCCCCTCTCTGCCCCTCTTTCTGAGGTTCTTCTGTTCCTTCTTTCCCTGGCCCAACAGGGTTCTGCCCTGGGTACCATCAAGGGCTATCTTTGTGCCATCTCGGCCTTCCTCAGGCTTCCTGATCAGCCCTCCCTTTTCAAGTCCCCTGTTAACAGGTTCCTAAAAGGCATTACACACCTCTTCCCTCCTGTTCCGTTTGTGATGCCTCAGTGGGACTTAAACTTGGTTCTTACCTTTCTCATGTGCGCTCCCTTTGAGCCTCTACATAACTGTCCTCTTCGTCTTCTGACTCTCAAGACAGCCTTTCTGGTGGCCATCACCTCCGCTCGGCGGGTGAGTGAGCTCCAGGCTCTATCTTGCAAACCTCCCTTTCTGTCTGTCCATCCAGACAAGGTTGTTCTTAGGACGCATCCGTCCTTCTTGCCAAAGGTGGTTACTGCTTTCCACATTGGGCAGACCATCACTTTGCCCACCTTCTTTCCGCCTCCGCATCCTTCCAGAGAGGAAGAGAGGCTCCACCGTCTTGACCCAAAACGTGCGCTTTCCTTTTATATCAACCGCACACAACACTTCCGGGTGGATGACCAGCTCTTTGTTGGCTACGTGGGCGCCAAAAAGGTCGGGCGGTGCACAAGAGAACCATCTCCCGCTGGGTAACCTTGTGTATCAAAGCCTGCTATTCTTTGGCTAAGAAGGAGCCTCCTGTTGGGCTGCGTGCCCATTCCACCAGGGCAACGGCTGCTACCACGGCTTTAAGCCGCGGTGTTCCGCTGCAGGATATCTGTCAGGCAGCTACGTGGGCCTCGCTGCACACATTTACAAAGCATTACTGCCTTGACAGTCCGGTCCGGAGGGACGGCTTCTTTGGCCGTTCTGTTCTCCGGGACTTCCTTGTCTGATCTTTGTTCGCAGACCCACCACCGGGGTTGGTATTGCTGGGGTATCTATTCTAAGGTAAGGAATCTGTCACTAACGTGTCTCTTTCAGATGCACTAGTTACTAACTTGTGTAACGATATATCTGTAAGAGACAGTAGTTAGTGACAGATTCCTTACCGCCCCACCCATCCTCCCCGTTCTGCGAACTGATTTCTAGGGTTAAGGACATCCCTTTCAGGGCCCTAGTATGTTTCAGACACCTATGTCGGCTTCTTGCATGGCTCTGCGTTCTTGGCGCGGAAAGTCGTGTACAGAACTGACGTCAGCGCGCAGGGGCGGCGTCTAAGTACTGCCCGCGACGTCATCCCGGCGATCACGACGCCGACGACGGACGCTGAGCCGCACGACGCCGCCTACCGACGCGCAAGGGTACTGCTACGCAAAAACTTTCCGGATCCAGCCTGACGCCTGGGGATATTCTAAGGTAAGGAATCTGTCACTAACTACTGTCTCTTACAGATATATCGTTACACAAGTTAGTAACTTGTGCTACGGATCTGGTGTTGGTGGACAGCCGCACATATCGCTCTCTGCAATGGTGGAACACACAAAATCTTTCCAAAGGGCGGCCGTTCTTGGAGCCGGTTCCACAAATAGTGCTAACAGCGGACGCATCGCTCACCGGCTGGGGAGCTCATCTCTTAAACCATACCATTCAGGGTATGTGGACCCCTCAACAGAAACTTCTCCACATCAATCATCTGGAGTTACTCGCCATATTTCTCGCTCTAAAATCATTTCAGATACACCTCGTAGGCAAAGCGGTCCTCGTCCGGACGGACAACATGACAGCAATGTACTATATTCAAAAACAAGGGGGGGGGACACTCTCTGCAGCTTTCACACCTAGCACAAAGCATATGGAGATGGGCCATTCCTCAAAAAATATACCTGTTATCAGAGCATCTACCTAGGATACACAATCCGATTGCGGATCTGCTCAGTCGTCAACAACAGCAGATTCACGAATGGGAACTTCATCCGCAAGTTCTTCATCCGTTTTTCAAATGTGGGGCCACCCAGACATAGATCTGTTTGCCACACATTTAAACACAAAATGCCCAAGCTTCGCCTCCAGGTATCCACACCCATTGTCCAAAGGCAATGCAATATGGATGAACTGGTCAGGCAGATTTGCGTACGCTTTTCCGCCTCTCCCCCTCATTTCGTTACTGGTGCGCAAGCTAAAACAACAGTCTCTCACAATGATCCTAGTTGCTCCAACGTGGGCCCGACAACCATGGTTCACAACACTGCTGGAACTCTCAGTAGTTCCACACCAAAAGTTACACCTTTCCCCAAAGCTTCTCCCACAGAACCATGGAGAGATAAGACACCCAGATCCAGCTCAACTGAACCTAGCGATCTGGCTCCTGAAGTCTTAGAGTTTGTTTACCTCAATCTCCCGCCAGACTGCATGAACGTCATTAAAGAGGCTAGACGTCCTACCACTAGAGCATGCTATGCAGCTAAATGGAAAAGATTTGTAGTTTACTGCAATAACACAATCAATCCACTAGATGCTTCAATTCAAAACATTATTTGTTATCTTCTGCATCTACAAAGATGTAATCTTGCATACACATCCATACGATTACATCTTGCTGCTATAGCAGCTTACCTACAAAACAGACAACACTTGTCATTGTTTAGGGTACCTGCCATCAAAGCATTCATGGAAGGCCTTAAAAGGATAATTCCTCCCAGAGTTCCACCCTCTCCAGTATGGAATCTAAACATTGTCCTTACTAGGCTCATGGGTCCCCCATTTGAACCTTTACATAAATGTGAGTTACAGTTCCTCACATGGAAAGTAGCTTTCCTTGTGGCGATCACATCTCTCAGAAGAGTGAGTGAACTCCAGGCATTAGCCATACAAGAACCATTTTTGCAAATACATCACAACAAAGTGGTTCTTAGGACAAACCCTAAATTCTTACCTAAAGTAGTTTCGGCTTTTCACCTTAACCAGTCTGTTGAGCTCCCAGTCTTTTTTCCTCAACCAGACACAGTAGCAGAACGGGCTCTTCATACGCTTGACGTCAAAAGAGCTATTCTTTACTACATTGAAAGGACAAAAACTTTCAGGAAAACTAAACCACTTTTTATAGCTTTATCACCACCACATAAGGGCAATCCTATATCAAAAGCTGGAATTGCCAGGTGGATCGTTAAATGCTTCCAAATATGCTACCAAAAAGCAAAGCGTACATTATCCATTCCCCCTAGAGCGCATTTCACACGCAAGCTAGGGGCATCCATGGCATTCTTAGGAAACATCCCATGGAGGACATTTGCAAAGCCGCAACATGGTCTACACCCCACACTTTCACAAAACACTACTGTGTAGATGTGCAGGCAAAACAACAAGCTAGTGTGGGCCAGGCTGTACTAAGAACACTTTTTCAAACTACTGCAACACATTCAGGTAGCCACCACTAACTGGGTAACTGCTGTATAGTCTATGCACAAGTATACAATCTACAGCTGATATGCCTCGAACGGAAAATGCTATTTACCAGTATGCATCTGTTCTTGGCATGTAGAGCTGTAGATCCGTATACGCCCACCCGCCTCCCCGGACACCTATATGTGTTGCAGTACTATCTTACTTAGATACATTACACATGGACATCTTTTCTTTTCTAACTAACTCCATCACCCTTTATGGCGAAAACAATCTGGAGATGGAGTCGATGCCCATGCGCACTACTAACCAAAGGAGGAGTCCCCTATCTCGTGACTACAAAGACTTCTACAATAACAAAGTGCAAACATCCGAGCCCAACACCAGATGGCGATCTATGCATAAGTATACGGATCTACAGCTCTACATGCCAAAAACAGATGCATACTGGTAAGTAGCATTTTCCATATATAAACGGTTCATTCCATACCAGTCTAAAATTCATCTATACCTTATATTAGCTTATACCCGTTAAAAATTCCAAACATGTAATCATAGGGGAAAAATACAGGAGGGTAAAAACACTGTTACCCAATCCTTCTGGATTATTTGTATCCTCTATCAGTATGTTCTTCCTAGCATAAAAAAAACACTCCATAAAAAAGATCACATTCTTACACAGATCAGGATAGGGTAAAGACTAAAAAGAGATACACCGGGCAACATTGAGTAAACACTGCATGTTTTAAAAAGTTTAATGTATAGTGTTTCCTCCACTTTTTATAGAATTTACAGAAGAGAACAACATACATTGTACTCTGTGTTGAGGAGCTATCACAGGGACATTTTAATAGATTTGAGGACCAATCATTTTGTTCGGGAAAGGTAACCATGCGATGAAAAATATCCATTCTAAAACGAGTTAAAATATATCTATGCTTTTGATGTGTTAAATTTCTCAGGTGTGGTTGCATATCGTAGCTGATTAAAATAAGCTGATTTCTTAAAACAGTGGGCTTTAGCAATTCTGCAGACATTCTTATGTTCTCTAAATGTGTTAAACAGTCAGCTTTTAGGTCTTTCCAGTTTATTTCAACTAGGCATCCGGGGTTAGTAAAATAGTCTGGATGCCCCAAATCCTGACAAAAGCACTCTATATATCTGAACCATGTGATTTTAAGCAGTCCCTTATAACTGACCGATTTAGGGCGGTGTACTCAGATGACCATACTTTGTGCCACAACAGGATAGGTTGGAGCTTAATTAGATCAGCAAGAAACAGTACGCCCAGCTCTGCGTGGCACACAAAAGTTGGGGCACTTTTGGGTGTAGCAAGTAAATACCTCAAAAACTCATTTTCCACTAGTTGTAGTGCCATACAATTTGCATATCCCCATATACCGGCTCCATATACTGCTTTACTGACACATTTTGCCTTATAAATAGTAAGCATCTCTCTCGGGGGATTTGTACCTAATCTTATGGCTAATTTCCGTAAGGCCATGCAGGCACTTCTAAAAAGCAGTGCCATTGTCTTCATGGCAGGGTCCATGTGCCATCTTTATCAAATAAAACACCCAAATACGAAAAAGTGTTAGTAAATTCTATACTGGAATCCAGGATTCTAATGGTGCACAGTTGCCTGTTTTCCTGCCGCACTTCAATATAAATGTCTTAGTTTGGTTCACATGCAGTCAAGGTCCTGCATATAGTTGACAAAATCATTAAGTACCAACTGCATGGAAATTGGGGTGCGTGCCAGCAAGACAGCGTTGTCAGCATAGAGAAGGGCAGGCACTGTTTGATGTCCCACCTGAGCAAGATCTTTTGGTTGCAGGGTCACGGCAGTGCCTACATTGTTTATATAGAGCGAGAATAGAAAGGGTGCAAGGACACAGCCCTGCCACACCCCTCTTTCTATGCTGAATAGCTGTGTACATTCGCCCCTACACCCAGATCTGATCCTGGCTTTTGTTCCAGAGTATAGATCCCTCAAAAAATAAATGATCGCAGGGTCCACTCCCATAGTAGACAAAATTGCCCATAACTTAGAGTGGTTAACACAGTCAAAGGCGGAGGACAAATCTACGAATCCCAAGTACAAGTCTCCGCCTTTAATCTTAGTGCATTTCCCTACTAGCATACTCATATTAAGGCTCTGTTCAATAGTCCCCACCCCAGTACGAAAACTATATTGTATATCAGCCAAAACACCCCTGGATTCGGCCCTTTCTTGAAGTCTGTTCAAGATTATTCTACCCACTACTTTAACTAATGAATCAAGCAACGAAATCGGCCTATAACAGGCAGGATTATGCTGATCCCCTTTTTTGTAGATGGGTACTATTATAGATTCAGCCCATGTAGGAAGAAATTCTAAAGTACAGCAGGCCCTTATAACAACATTTGGATAGGCCCCCCACAAAGGAATATCTGAAAGAGACACGTTAGAGATAGATTCCTTACCTTAGAATATCCCCAGGCGTCAGTCTGGATCCGGAAAGTTTTCGTCAGCAGTACCCCTGCGTGTCGGAAGGTGGCGTTGTGCGGCTCCGCGTTCGTCGTAGGCGTTGTGATCGCCGGGATGACGTCGCGGCAGCTACTTAAACGCCGCCCTCACGCGCTGATGTCAGTTCTTTCTTTTTCCGTGCCAGCAAGCGCAGATCCGGAGAGAGCGGTACCTCCAGTCATTTTTTGACTGAGTTTTTGGAGATTTCGAGTCGATCGACTCCTGGTGCAGTTAGGGATGCCCGGGTTTAAGTCTTGCGAGGACTGTCATCGGATGATGTCGGTGACGGACCCGCACCACGTGTCTCTTCTGCCTGGGGCGCGACCACGACCTCAAGTCGTGCCCTGACTGCCGGTCCATGGCACCGAAGTCTTTGCGGGAGTGGTCCCGAAAGCTGCTTGAAGCCCGGCAGTCGGCTCCGCGCCGTGAAAGGACCCGGTCCCGAGGGAGGTCGAGGGACCGGTCTCGGAGCCACCACCATCGGAAATTGTCCGAATCAAAGTCTTCGCACTCGGGGTCAGGTAAGGCGAAGCGCCAAAAGAAGTCGAAGAAACGTCATCGTTCTCCGACTTCCCCTCGCCAGTCGCGCGACTCGGCTGAGGGTGCGGGTGGTGCCACCCCCGCGGCTCCGGCGTCGCCTACTCAGTCGCCGGCGACCTACCCGCCCTTCCCGGGTTCGTCGGCGACTCCGGCCCAGGTACAGTAATTCCTGTCCGCTATGGCTCGCCTATTTGGGCCGTCTGGCACCTCCGGTGCGCCTTCGGGCCCCGTGGGCCCGACTGGGAGTCCTCGCCCTTTGACGCCGGTGGCTCCGGCGTCGCAGTCGGCTCCGGCCTCTGCGCCGCAGGGCTCCCGTGGATCCCGGTCGACGTCGGTTGACCTCGTGACACCTCCACCGACGTCGACCCCACCGGCACTACGTTTCACGTCGTGCCGGACGACGTCTGCCCCGGTTTCAGCCCCGAAGTGGAGACGGTGCCGGGAGGGTGTCGACCGATGCCGATTCCGACGCCGTTTGGGAATCTGTTTCCCTATCTCCATCCTCCTCCTTTTAGGCCTGTACAACAGCATGAGGAGGAAGGGGAGGACTGGGAGAGGGGTCTGAGGACCCTCTCGCTGCTCAATGCGAGTATGACCCAGACTGGGCAGAGGAGTTGGGGGACGCCAGTGGTCTGGACACCTCTCCAGACCTTGGCATGCTGTCTCCTCCTACCGTGGCTACGGAGGAGGGTTCTTCTTTTTCTGTGGTGTTGCGTAGGGCAACCAAGGCACTCCACCTCGAGCTACCTACTGTGGCCGTCAGGACTAACCTCCTGACAGAAGTGCTTCAGCCAGCAGTTACCTCTGCGGAACCACTGCTGCCCTTTAATGATGCACTTTCGGACGTTCTTTTGGGGTCCTGGTCCAGGCCCAACACAGGGGCTCCTGTGGACAGGAACGTGGCCCGACGCCATCGCCCGGCTCCGGGCGACCCCATTTTCCTCTCCCAACACCCCACCCCTGAGAGCTTCGTTGTCCAAGCCTCCGCTTCCCCAAGCGCATTCCCTTCCGCACCCCCGGACAGGGAATCCAAGAGACTGGAACAGTTTGGGAAGAAGGTTTTTTCTTCCGCCAGTCTAGGGCTGCAGTCTGTGAACACCGCATGCCTCATGGGCCGTTATTCTCACTCTGTGGGATACGGTGGCGCAGGTGCTGCCTCAGTGTCCGGAGGAGGCCCAGACACTACTCTCCCAGTCTATTGCTGAGGGGAGAGATGCAGCCAAGTTCACGATCCGTTGTGGCCTTGACACCGCCAACTCGCTGGGCAGGGCGATTTCCACGACAGTGGCGCTCCGCCGCCACGCCTGGCTTAGGACAACTGGCTTTTCGGGGGATGTCCAAAACACTTTGATGGACATGCCCTTTGATGGCATTCGCCTCTTTGGCAACAAGGCAGACAGTGCTTTGGAGAGATTTAAGGACTCGCGGGCTACGGCCATGTCCTTGGGCCTTTCGGCCACGCGGCCTCCTCAGCCTTCTGCCTTTCGCTCCTTTCGTGCTCGCGGAAGGGGCAACCCACCACGTTCGCAACAGGGCACAGGCCGGTACAACAGTCCACGCGCGGCCGCGGACGTGGGAACCGCCGCCGCGGCGGTTCAGGGGGCCAGCGGCAGGATCAATCCACCTCCACCCTAGCCACCACTGCCTCCAAACCTTCCTAGTCCGACCTTTCAGGCCCATCAAACGCCAGTGGGTGGCAGGCTTCGCCATCACCTCCCCCACTGGTGCGCCATCACTTCGGACAGGTGGGTTTTACAGATAGTCCGAAGGGGCTACTCCCTCCCCTTCGAGACTACCCCTCCAGCCATGCCACCTCAGTGCCACCGCATGTCGGGGGATCACTTGGCACTTCTCCAGCAGGAAGTTGTGGCCCTCTTGGCCAAGGGGGCCATAGAGCATGTTCCAACACCAGAAGTAGGTTGTGGTTGTTGTTCCCACTACTTTCTGATTCCAAAGAAGGACAAAGGCCTGCGTCCTATCTTGGACCTGCGGAACGTCAATCTCTTCCTCCGGAAGGAGAAGTTCAAGATGCTCACACTTGCTCAGGTCTTGTCTGCCCTAGACCCGCAAGACTGGATGTGGTAGCGTTGGACTTGCAGGACGCTTACTTTCATATCCCTGTCCTGCCGGCCCACCGGCGTTACCTGCGGTTCACGGTAGGCCACGAGCACTTTCAGTTCACCGTGCTCCCTTTTGGCCTTACCAGCTCCCCTCGGGTGTTCACGAAAGTGATGGCGGTGGTCGCAGCTCATCTGCGCAGATCAGGGGTTTCAGTCTTCCCCTATCTCGACGACTGGTTGTTGAAGGCGGGCTCGCCCCAGGCAGTTGTCTCCCACCTCCAGACTACGGCCGACCTCCTGCATTTGCTGGGGTTCTCCATCAACGTGCCGAAGTCGCAACTGATTCCCTCTCAGAAGCTCCTCTTCATCGGAGCAGTTCTGGACACGGCGCAGTTTCGGGTCTATCCTCCCGAACAGCGAGTCCGGGATATTCGGGCTATGATTCCAATCATGGCCTCCTGCATCCTGCTGATCAATCATGCCAGATGGCATACGCGGGCTCTGCAGTGGGACCTGAAGTTCCAGTGGGTGCAGCATCAGGGGAACCTGTCCGACTACGTCCAGATCTCGGAGGGCACTGCAAGACAATTACAGTGGTGGCTCACGAACCAGCATTGGGTCAGCGGCAGATCCCTCTCCCTTCCCCAACCGGAGCACACAGTAGTGACGGACGCGTCCCTCCTGGGATGGGGCAGCCACATGGGAGAGGCGGAGATCAGAGGCCTCTGGTCTCCGTCGGAGTCCAGGCTCCATATCAACCTTCTGGAGCTCCGGGCGATCCTACTTGCACTGAAAGCATTCCTTCCCTCTGTCAAGGGGAGAGTAGTGCAGGTGTTCACAGACCACACCACCGCCATGTGGTACTGCAACAAACAAGGCGGGGTGGGGTCGTGGACCCTCTGTCAGGAGGCTCCGAGCCTCTGGACGTGGCTGGAACGCCAGGGCATTTTCCTGGTGGTGCAACACTTGGCAGGGTCTTTAAACGCCAGGGCGGACGAACTTAGCCGCAGGGCATGATGGATCACGAATGGCGTCTACACTCAGAGGTGGCGCAAGGTCTCTTTCAACAGTGGGGAGAGCCTTGGTTAGATGTATTCGCCACCGAAGAGAACGCGCAATGTCAGCAGTTCTGCGCGTTGGAATTTCCAAGGCGGCACTCGCTCGGCGATGCTTTTCGTCGCGCGTGGAGTTGCGGTCTATTGTATGCCTTTCCGCCTATACCACTTCTACCCAGAGTGCTGAAGAAGATCAGACGCGACCGGGCCCAAGTCATTCTTGTGGCTCCGGACTGGGCTCGAAGAGTTTGGTATCCCGAGCTACTCAGTATGAGCGTGGATCCCCCGATCCGACTGCCTCTTCGGGAGTATCTTCTGTCGCAGCAGCAGGGGACGGTCCTCCACCCGAACCTGTCCAGTCTCCACCTCCTTGCGTGGAGATTGAGCGGCGACAGTTGATTCCATTTCACTTGCCTCCTGAAGTCTTTGATGTCATTCTGGCAGCCAGGCGTCCCTCCACTAAATCGGTATACGCCTGCAGGTGGAACAATTTTGTGGCATGGTGCACAGCAAAGGCTGTGGATCCACTTTCTGTCCCTCTTTCTGAGGTCCTACTGTTCCTTCTTTCTTTAGCCCAGCAGGGCTCTGCTCTGGGCACTATCAAGGGCTACCTTTCTGCAATTTCAGCCTTTCTCAGGCTACCTGATCAGCCCTCTCTTTTCAAGTCCCCTGTTGTAAATAGATTTCTCAAAGGCATTACTCACCTTTTCCCTCCTATTCCGTTTGTGATGCCACAGTGGAACTTGAATCTGGTTCTTACTTATTTGATGTGCGCTCCCTTTGAGCCGCTTCATAACTGTCCTCTTCGTTTATTAACCTTGAAGACTGCTTTCCTGGTTGCCATCACCTCCGCTAGGCGCGTGAGTGAGCTCCAGGCTCTTTCCTGTAAACCTTCTTTTCTGTCTGTTCATCCGGACAAGGTTGTGCTACGCACACGTCCATCCTTTTTGCCAAAGGTTGTTACTGCCTTCCATATCGGGCAAACTATCACCTTGCCCACTTTCTTTCCGCCTCCGCACCCTTCCAGAGAGGAAGAGAGGCTCCACCGTCTGGACCCAAAATGTGCGATCTCATTTTACCTCAACCGCACACAACAGTTCCGGGTGGATGACCAGCTCTTTGTTGGTTACGTAGGCGCCAAGAAAGGCCGGGCTGTACACAAGAGGACTATCTCCCGCTGGGTCGTCTTGTGTATAAAAGCCTGCTAGTCTCTGACTAAGAAGGAGCCTCCGGTGGGGCTGCGCGCCCATTCTACCAGGGCAACAGCAGCTACTACTGCATTGGGACGTGGTGTCCCCCTGCAAGACATCTGTCAGGCAGCCACCTGGGCCTCGCTGCACACTTTTACTAAGCATTATTGCCTTGACAGCCAAGTCCGGAGAGACGGCTTCTTTGGCCGTTCTGTTCTCCGTGACTTTCTAGTGTGATCTTGGTTCGCAGACCCACCACCGGGGTTGGTATTGCTGGGGTATCTATTCTAAGGTAAGGAATCTATCACCAACGTGTCTCTTTCAGATGCACAAGTTACTTACCTTCGGTAACGATATATCTGTAAGAGACATTAGTTAGTGATAGATTCCTTACCAGGCCCCCATCCTCCCCGTTCTGCGAACTGATTTCTAGGGCTAAGGTCATCCCTTTCAGGGCCCTAGTTTCAATCCACCAGTGGTCAGTATCTTGCATGGCTCTGCGTTCCTGGCGCTGAAAGTCGTGTACAGAACTAACATCAGCGCGCGAGGGCGGCGTCTAAGTAGCTGCCGCGACGTCATCCCGGCGATCACGACACCTACGACGAACGCGGAGCTGCACAACGCCACCTTCCGACGCGCAGGGGTACTGCTGACGAAAACTTGCCGGATCCAGACTGACTCCTGGGGATATTTTAAGGTAAGGAATCTATCACTAACTAATGTCTCTTACAGATATATTGTTACCGAAGATAAGTAACTTGTGCATTAGCTTTATACAAGTCCACATGAATGGCATCAGGGCCAGGTGCTTTACCACCTTTGCTAGAAGTTATTGCATTGTCACTTCATCTAAGGTAAATGCAGTAATGCTGAGGGTTTGGTCGAGATCTAGATTACCATTAGCGTTAAGAGCCCGAAGCGAGTCAGGTTTAGGGATCTGTGCAGAATAGATGGTGGAAAAATGTTTAATCCTGTCATCCTCAGGTATTGCAACCACGATCCCAGGACCAACATCCTCTCTCAGCGGGGCAGAACTTATTATCTTCCGAAATGTGTTATTGTCATTCTTAATGCTTGCTTCACATAACGCAACCCAAGCCTCTTCCCTTATCCGGGTTTTCCACTGTTTCAGGGCCTGTCGATAAACAGATCTACAATGCTGAACCTCAGCTTTGCACCTAGGATTTTTATATAGTGCCTCTTTAAGCTTCTTATTTGCCGTAGTACATTGTGTATCAAACCTGCCGTTTCTAGCTTTATTAAATTCTGTTGTTGATTGCAAATTCTCCTTCACAGCCTGAGTAATAGTTAAAAAAAGTATTTATGATTTCCGTCGGTGGTAAGGTATCATCCTGGCAGGTCTCAAAGGCTTCCCCCGTGTTGCGAATTAATTTTCCCAGGAAACCCTCCAGGGTAATCTGGTGCCACCGCAATGAAAAACCATCAAGGGAGGTTAACTACAGTTCTCCACCAAGAGCCAGGCCAAGCCCATACTGTTTTCTGGTTAGTAGAGACTTTGAGATTTGTACAGATTGCAGGTAGTGATCGCTTAATGGTATAGAGTGCCTTTTAAAGTTGAAAACATGGGAGCTCAGATTGTTAGATGTTAAAACATAATCAATAATGCTGTGATTATTTCTCCCATTAAAGGTGCACCTAATGGAGCATATGGGATTGACATTTTGTTCAAAAATGATAAATCTAATCTATAAATAAGTTAATTTAATTTATCTCCATAACAATTATGAGCAAAATGTGATTTACCCGAACCATCTAGGTTGTTCATGCCACATACTTTCTCAGTGAGTGAGCTACACAGTTGAATATTGAAATCACCTCCCCATACAATCGATAACTTTTTCTTATTACTATTATCCAGCTTTTCCAAGTAATCATATAATTTATACAAATATGTTATTATTTCACGGTTTGAAGCGTTGTTATACAAATTAATCACTGCCAACCTGGCCGAGCCTGAACCTTCACATACAATCACTTGGTAGTATGGGTTAGTTAGTTCTTTAACTGGTTTTACAGATGGTAAGTAATTAGAAACAAAAATGCATAAACCACCTTTAGATCTACCATGAGTAGTTGAAACGACGGGGACATGGAATATTCTAAATCCATTCATATGAACAAGTTCCTCCAGCCAGGTCTCCTGGAGACAGATAAAGTTAAAGCCTTCGACGAAGTCTAACCACTCTGGGTTATTAATTCTGTTCCGGTGTCCTGCCACGTTCCAGAACAAAAAAACAATATTTTGTTTAGGAGAGTGGGAAGAATCCCCTGCACTACTGATTGACTTTGAGTCTTTGTTCTACTTGACGGTATACTGTAAATAATCAATGCCAGATTGAATACCAGTTGTTACTGAAGTTTGTTCCCCCCCCTTCCAGGATGATGTGATACGTTTGTCCATTCGTGTCTCCACTCGGTTCCCTCCTAGTTCAACACTGGTGGTCAATATGTCATCAAGATTTTCTAGTTCCTTGAATCTATTAAAAGTTGGAACATTATAAAGTCGGTTGGTGAAAGGGGGGGGGGATGCTTAGTGGCATAGATCGATTAGAGGGTCCTAACGGGCTTGGTTGATAAAAAATATCCCAATGGAAGTGCAGAGATCGTATTTGAAGTGACTTGAGTGGGCCTAGTTCTGTTTAGGACAGTCTCCACCAGTCTCAGTGTTTTGAAGGACAGAACTACGCAGTCTCCTGGTAACGATTTCTGGGTCCTGCCCACCCATTTAATTTGTCTAACCATCTTTAGATCTGTAAACAAGCGTTTGGTCAAACACGATCTTACCCCTAACAAGTTTAATGCCTTATTCTTGAGGGAGGTCCAAGATTCAAAGTCTTACGCTGTAGAGGAGGGACATTTGACAGAACTAATACATATG
This sequence comes from Calotriton arnoldi, assembly GCA_963921515.1. Lineage (NCBI taxonomy): Eukaryota > Metazoa > Chordata > Amphibia > Caudata > Salamandridae > Calotriton > Calotriton arnoldi. Next base: position 697,607 of record CAWUFW010001876.1, read on the forward strand.
GGGTGGTGGCCAGTGGGAGATCTAGAAACTCTGTTGGCTGTATTTGCGGTGCTTCTGCTGGTATGATATTGCCAGGCGGAGGCAAGGCTCTATCTGATTTATTCCCTTCGTTTAAACCTAGACCTATTTGGTCGCGAGATGTTTGAACTGTGGAATCTGAGTGCATGGATGATTTGGTTGCCTCGCTATGTTGGTTACAACTGGGTTACTACCAGCTGATACATTCCCAATAGACACTTGTCAATCAAATATTCAATTGATCCAAGCACGGCGCACATTTAGTTTCTATTTCTTTTAAACAGGTATTAATGGATTCTAGGCTGTCTTTCAGAAATAGCTCTAGGGATTTAACTGCTAAGCACAGTGTGTAGGAAAGTGGGTTTCTGTTGCAGTAACCCCCCACTTTTTGCCTGATAACTGATGCACTTTTCCTTGGTGTGCCCTGGATCCCTGCCAATCAGGTACCCAGGGCCTGTGTTCCTTCCCTAAAAACTGTACTCAGCCTAAACCCAATTGGCATCTCTGGCCACAGGTAAGCCCCTGGTAAATGGTACCCTAGGTACCCAGGGCACTGTGACCAGAGAAGACCCTAAGGGCTGCAGCACTTATTGTGCCACCCTTAGAGGCCCTGTACCCTGACACACACACACTGCCCTTGCAGGCTGAGTGTCTTGGTGCAGAACAAAACAGAGAGTCGACATGGCACACATCCCTGTGTGCCATGCCCTAAACACACTGCCCTGGCATACCTCAGTCACCCCTCTAGCTGGGTGCCCTATGCCAGTGGTGAGGGCACAGGTGCATGAGCCCTGTGCCCCTACAGTACCCAGGCCCATTCCTGGGCACTGTAAGTGCAGGGCTGCCATTCCGAGTATATGGTGCTGGGAGGTCGTCAGCACGTACTCCACAGCACCATGATGGCTGCACTGAAGACTGAGAAGTTTGGTATCAAACTCCTCAGCACAGTAAACCCACACTGATGCCAGTGTGGGATTTACTGTAAAATGCACGTCAGAGGGCAACTTAGAGTTACCCTCTGAACCTAACCTACAATCCACGTCTTGTCTGAGGGGCTGCCTAGGCTGCCACACAGCAGACATGTTGCTGGACCCCTGGGTAGAGAGCCATCCGCTCTCCCGGGCCTGCAACAATGCACGTCCTGGGTGAGGTGCTAGGCCCCCTCCCCCAGGATGGGCAGAGGGAAGCTTCAAAGGCATTCCGCCTTTGTGAGCTTCCCAGACCACTTGCTGTACTCAGCAACTGGTCCCCACCGGTTCCTCCCCCATCCTGGTGGGAAGACTGGAGGGAAACACCAAGGGAGGAAAGGGGTGTGCCACCCTCTGCCAACCCCACCCCTCAGGTGGGGGAGGCGAGGTGAAGCACATCTCCGGGCTCTCGCCATCTTGAAGATGGGGAGCCCTGCCCAATCAGGACTAGGCTCCTGCCCCCTCCCACAGGAGAGTGGCAGGATAGGGGGTGTACCCACCCCAGGGCAGGGACCCATTGGTCCCTGCCCTTTACCTACCTGTAACGCCCTAAATCTAGTATTTAGGGGCACCCTGAACTCTTCCTTCCTTAGATTCCCGCAACCTAAGAAGAAAAAGGACGAAAGAAGACGCCCAGCAGAGGAGACTGCAGAGAACAACTGACTTGGCCCCAGCCCTACCGGCCCGTCTGCAGTTTCCAGAGATCCTGCGCCAAAAATAGTCTTGTCCTGCAGCCAGCGACCTCCAGAACCCCAGGGAGGACTGACTGCCTTCAACAAAGACCGGATCTCCTGTGAACAGCAGCTCTGTTCAAAAGAAACACCAAACAAAGACTCCGAGCCTGCTGAGGAGAAAGAAACCCGACGCCTGGAACCACCACTGCACCCGTCGCCTACAGCCCGAGTTCAAGTGGCCCACCGGTCCCAGCGAGGTCCCCCAGCTCTCCAGAGTCCGAGTCCACCGTGGGTTGACCCCTCCAGGACTCCCCGACGTCGCCTGCAGCCTCTGCACGGAGAACCCCCAACCGCGAGTGGCCCGGTAAGGTGAAATCCGACCTCAAAAGACACCCCTGCATCCAGACGCCCTGCGCCCTGGAGAAAGGAACCCGAGGTGCACCCTACGTCCCCGAGCCCTCCAACTTACCTGCCCAGCTGTTGGTTCCTCCTGGAAGTCTTCCTGGACCGAGCCTGCAGCTGAAAACCAAAACCGAAAATTTCCATTGAAATCAACAGGGCACCCGACCTCAAAACAGCACTCTGCACCCGGCCGCCCTAGTGCCGCTGAGGGTGCCTCTTTGGTGCTAACTTGGTCCCCAACGTGCCCTGAGCTTAACCCTAGGAGCTTTGCTCCCACAACCCCGTGGCCTGCTTGCCAGCCGCCACCAACCGGAGTCCCCCTATCCTCCATAGGATAACATTGGGCCTCAACACTCTGCACCCGGCCGCCTAGTGCCGCTGAGGGTGCAACAACAGTGCATCACTGACCCTGGGAGACCCCTGAGTCTAACCCCAGAACCCTAACTCAAAAGACCGATTACTTACCTCGAGACCGATAACTCATTTTTCCTCATAGGATAACATGGACACTTTTTCTTCCAAAAAGTTTCTAAGTGTCGACTTTTGAAAACAAGAATATTCTTTAAAAATCGTACAGACTACCAAAACGTAATTACTTACCTGTTTTAAGTAAATGTCCCAGGGCTGAACCTAGGAGTCCAGCACTGGATTACAAAAGTAACGTTAAAAGTAACTTACCGGCGAATTGAATTTTCTTACATAGGGATCCATTGACTGGTTTTCTGTGAAATTTCTTCTAAGTGTCCACTTTTGAAATACCAAAATATTGCTTAAAAATCACAACAGTAACGAATTCCGAATTACTCACCTACTATCAGGAGAGACCTCAGTACTGCATCTTTTAGTCCAGTACCGACCATGAAAAGTAATTTTTACCGTACTTACCAGTAACTGGAAATTCCTCTCATAGGATATCATTGCCTGCTTTTTGTTGAAAAAGTTTCTAAGTGTCGATTTCTGAATCATACAAATATTCTTTAAAAATCGTACAAACTACAAAAACGTAATTACTTACCTGTTTTAAGTAAATGTCCCAGTGCTGAACCTAGGAGTCCAGCACTGGATTACAAAAGTAACGTAAACATACTTTGCTTGCAAACTGTATTTCCTTCCCTAGGATAACATTGGTAATTTTACCCAGAAAAGTTTCTAAGTGTCAACTTTTGAAATACAGTAATATTCCTCAAAAATCACTACCATAACCAAAACGCTTTTTCTCACCTGTTTACAGGAAGTGTCCCGGGACTGAATCCAAGATCCAGTCCTGTGGTTAGAAAAGTAATCCAAAAAGTAATCTATTGCATTTAACCAGAAATTTCCATTGAGCTCAATGTATAATTGTGTTTAAAATTGTGTTGCATATTGCAACAACTGTAACTATTGCATTCAAAAGTCTATTGCCAATTGAACAGTAGTTAACTAAAGCATCTCATTCTGAGAAAGTATATTTTGACACCCATTGTTGGTTCTAAAATAAAACAACTATATTTTTATATACAAGCCATTGGCCTAGAGTTCAGTTCTTGAGTGTGTGGCTTCATTTGCTGACTGAGTGTGTACAACAAATGCTTTACACTGTCCTCTGATACTGCCTTACTGCTCGACCAAGCTACCACTTTAGAGAGTAAGGTTATATCTAACTTTAGCCTCTGCCAAACCTCTGGGGACTGTGGACTCTGTGCACACTGAACCTTACTTTGGTGCAGTATATACAGAGCCACTTTCTTACACAGTGTATCCAATTTTTGATTATTTAAGTCACTGCACTGTTGGTGCGATTCATTGGTTACCATTATTGGCCTGTTCTGAATCTTACTTTGGGGTTTGGTCCTTTTGCTACGGGGTACCTCTTTATTTAGGGAGCTAGTTGTGGTGCACATACGTGTTTTTTTTCACCTGTTTAGAAGGCAATGGGGAATCTGATTTGGGGGAGTTAATAGTGTCAGATATATTCTGTATATACCCATTCGTTCCCTTATCAGTCGTCACAGACACGCCTCTATCGCAGGTTTTAAGATTTTCATCTTTATCAGCTAAACTTTGTAGTGCAATCAATGGAGTCGTATTTTGGTATCCGCAGACTAACAGTGACTCCTCCACATTGGTAATCTGCTTCTCAATAGCTCCCATAGCACCTGATATGAACTTTAGTAGCGAGGTCTGTATATGTGTCTGTGGCCTTTCTGGGGATTTTGGCCTTTCTAAATCGGCTAGTAGTTTCCTTTTCCCCATGCTTAACCCAACTGACCTACAAGGTAGCTTACAATATAAAATATATGTACAGTATATGAGATGAGAAATGACTACTAAAAGTCTTTTTTTTTTTTTTTTTAATTAAGTAAATAAACATAGCATGATGAAACTAGATTTTAAATAGAATAATTATAAAATAGGTCAGACAACCCAACACGATTACCTTGAACGCCGGACTTTAAAGCCTGTAATAATTGGACAAAAGGCAAATTTCCAAATAACTGGGCACATGATGGTGCCTTTTCTCTCGCTTTCATGTCCACCGCTGACTATGCGTCTCAGATATACTGTCCGATACTGTCCTGATTTAATCCCGGCAGTGACCTTATTTAAAAATAACAAAGTTGTATAGCTTAGGTACCAAATAGCTCCGTTCGGCCAAGCCTTAGTCACGCTACATTGATTTCCAGATAGCGGGAGGGATACGACTTCCAAAAAGGTAAAACGTAAAAGTACCTGTGATCCACTTGCGGGGAGGACCAGTTGCTTCACCAAAAAGCTCCCTGGCAAGTTTTAGTCCACCTCTTTCAACTCTTCAACAGGCAGCAACTATTACTCAGCTTTTACAAGGGACGTCCTAACAGAGAACCAAGAGGGGTGGCCCAGCCTCCTCCGGTCTCTGACGGGCGCCGACGGACCAGCCCTTGGTTCGGGCTTTGTACGGGCGTGGCCCACACGCGTCCCGCGCCTTGGGTGTCTGTTAGCGCTTATGAGCACGTAGCCCCTCCCTCCTGGGGGTGATGAATACTGGTGCTTGTGGTCCCAAGGTAGCACGGCAATGACTGTGGCTGTGACAGTGGCAGGTTCGGCGACATTTAAATGTCTTCCAGGCTGTGCTTCAGACGCAGCCTTTGTGTAGTGATGCCCCTCCCAGCAGGACTGTCTCCAGCCTGGAGCACCCACAACAGAGACACAGAGGTTTGAGGGCTCTTCACTGAAGTGTGATTTAAGATAGACAAATGCTTTGCCTCACCTAAAGGGTCCCCTTCAAACTACAACCCCACCCCAACTCACCTATAGCATCTACAAAAAGGGCAGAGCTTCAGGAAGTCTAATCAGATGCCATTTGCTAACAAAAGTGTTCATTAAATTTGTAAAGGGAGCACTTTCACCATCCACTCACTCACACCAGTTTTTACATCCCCTGCCCTCCAGCCACTGGAATGCAGGTAATACACGTCCACTGTCTGAGAAGCTGTCCTCATCTTCCATCTGGTGCCAATGCAAAATAGAGGCATTTAAATGTATCCCACTCTGCTGTATGATTTAAAATCGATCTGGTAATCTCCCAAGTTAAGCGGTGTGTCTATCGTTAGTTCAAAGTTGGAGCTAATTTGCCGCGTCCGTAGTGTCCCAATACACTTAGGATTCGAATAATCACTGCCGACGGGTGAGTATCTAAGCGAGTACGCTTCTCTTCATTCTGCCGCTTCCTGCGTGTGTTCAGTGACCCGGAAGTCACTTAACACACGCAGGAAGCGGCAGAAATAAAGAGATCGATTTTAAATTAAGAATTACTATACACAGCCGGGACGGAAGTAGAACCGGTGGGGAGAACGGGACAAACTCGTCCATTTTGTTGTCAGCCCTGAAGAAGTTGTTTGGGATACTTCCCACGACGAAACACGTGTTGGCTGGGCAATTTCGTATGAAATAAAAGAACATCAGAACACCCAACGACTTATTATTGGACAAACGTTTAAGAATAATCGATCTCACTGTGTTAACTTTATTACATAAGTGATAAAAGATATGAGTTGTATAATCAGACACTAATGTCAATGACACCAGCGTGTGCATAGGACAAGTGTTACATTTGAAAGGTGGACCGTATAGACGGTCCAGTGGGAGTGTTCTGGGTGTGTATTTCCCTCACCTCTTGCACCGCATAAAGAGTGAACAAATAATTACGCATACTCAGGAGGCGCCAATACCACACTCGCGCAAAACCACCCCACCTTTGTGTCTACTCTGACATATGCATGTTTGACTATTGTCTATTTCAGCAAATTCCCCACAACTCATTTGCTAGATCATAATCTCTCCTCCTTCCGCTGAAAGTCGTACCTATGCAACCTAACAATACTAATCTCCTCTGTATTAATCCCACCAACCATGTGCTTGAGCTCACCCCCCCCCCATGATTGCAACCACCCACTACTACTTTAGTCGAGCATAAAAAAAAGCTGAACTAACTGCATGGAATGGTTTGCTTTGAGCGCCCAAGACTAATTCCATTAGCTAACTGTAACCAATAACACTGAATTAGCCATTAACCGTGGGTTCCGGAGCAGCATGCTGCCCGGTGTAACTCGCTTCAATGCCTCGTATGGGGTAGTAAGCACTATATCAATACAATTACAATTAAAGTGGACACACATTGTTTATTTTTTTACAGGATGTGGATGTAGGAGAAAGTAATTGAAATCCATTTCTCCACTAATGTTGGATAGGCCTTTCTTTCACAGCATTTAAATTGGAATGTGCCAGCCATCACTGGCACAGTTTCTTCACACTATATGTGGTTACTGTTATGGGAGAGTATGTGCTATATTTTGGATCCGATCTGTTTGCTAAAAGACCAGTAGCTTTAGAAAGAAATCTGGGCATACACACAAGTATTTATTGGCCACAGGGTAATTTCCTCTGAATCCAATGCAGTCAAATTATGTGTCCCATTTTGCATCATTGTGTTTAACTCGGCATCAGTAATGTTTTCTTTCCATTGCCAACTTGGGAATTGTGGCAAATTAACTTTTGCAATGGAAGGCGTCTTTAGATCTGTAGTGGACACAAACCCCATGCATGTTGTCTACTGGTTCGTCTTATTTATAATATCATTCCTCTAGGCAGTATAAATGCTCTGGATAAAGTTTCTGTACCTTTGATCTGCCAAAACCTGGTACCCCCAAATACTTTTTTCATTAATATTTTCTTTCCAATGCCCATAACATTGGACAGAAAGTGTTTCAATAAATTGCGCAAAATATATAAAGCTGTGGTTGGTAATCAGCTGAAGTCGTCCTGTATTTTTTTGTGTGAATAATATAAATAAAATATGTCTGACCTGTCATCACTGTTCAAATAAGGGAACCTTTTGTGGAAATATTCTAGGACTATTTATAGGCTGGGTCACAATGCTCCCACTGGTATAATTTTATATTTATAGAGAACTACTTGTTCTATTAATGTAGTGATGTCCGTAATGATGAAAACAAAACACGTCTTGGTGATTTTCAGCATTTAAATTGGGATCTTCATTATCTAGCGTAGCACAGCAAGACAAATCATTTTAGACCTTTTTATCAGCATTTATGTCCCATGAATTTACAAAACACGTAGGGAAACTTTAAAAAAAAAGGAATTTGAATAATTTCTATCAGACCCATGATCTGATAAGGAACAGTTCCCCAAACAGCAACATCCAGCACAGGATATGCAGCGATCTTCACAGTTTGATAATCTCAATGTGCTCTGTGAGAAGGAGAATGTGATTGCAATTCCTGATCTACAGGAAACAAACTGTCTTATCAGAAATATAGTTCCAGTGTACAAGAAGCAAATTTATTATCAGCATTATAATCCACATTGATAGGAAAAAGACTACAATGTCAATCTAAATATAAGACCATGGTTGAAGAAGGTATCTGTCGCGAAACGAACAGAAAGCAAGAAGCTTTCTGTAGCATTGATTAACTGGAGGCAAATTTATTATTTCTTTTCTTTCAAGATCTGCATAAGAATCATTATCATACAGTACAATTTCTTGTAACTGAATCATTTCAAGTGACATTAGTTTTGGTTGTGTCTCAGTAAAGCAAAGCAGTAGTTTCAATAGCTGAGATTGTTGAAATCACAGCATTAGGAACACCCATGGAAACTGGTACATAGTGTAAAGCTAAAGACAGAGCAGGTTCCCCAGTCCCTGGACTGGGTCATAGGATTTCACGGTTGACCCTATTGGCGTAGTAGGGAGAGGATGTGCTGATTTACTCCAGAGACACCTTGATGTCAGAGGAGCTGTGCTCAACAGAATTGGCCACATAATGTATTTTGATGGGAACTATTGACACATTCCTGTTTTTCTTTGAACCAGGCAGTGGTGGCAAGTTCATTGTTAGAGTGCCTTCTATCCCAAGAACGTGAACAGGTGGTCTGTAAGATGGCCCAAAAACTTGTTTGTCAGGGATCTTTACTCGCGCTAGACTAGCTCTCCTTCTTTGGAGAGCCACCTGTCAAACGGTTTAAGAATCTTCTCTTCCAAGAGGGGGAAGCTTAAAGGCCTCGGAATCTCTCAAACCAATAAGATGGACAATTACCCGGTCCCAAAGCCTCCCATTGTGTCGGAGGGAGAGGAAGCAGCTGAGTCCTCACTGGGTGCGATCATTGCGGCAATTCAGGATGTGAAAGGAACACTGGAGCCCAAAATAGATGCCTTGACCATCGAAGTAAACCTGGTTAGGGCTGACCTCCACAAACAGCCGAGTCGCACATAACCCAACTCCAGTTCACGATGTAGCGACTGGAATCTTAAGTCCAGACACTAACCCAACAGGCCACAGCCATGGCAGCTAAGCTTGAAGATCAGGAAGGGAGGGCGAGAAGAAACAACATCAGGGTGGTGTAGGTCCCGGAGGGGGCAGAGGGCCCCAGGGTTGACCTCTTTTAGGAAGACTTTATCGTAAATACACTGAGGCCCAAGAGACTGTCCAAATTCTTTTCGATTGAAAGGGCCGATCGTGCTCCGGTGCCGCCGCCAAGACCCGGGGACCCTCCAGTGACAATCTTTGCAAAGGTTTTAAACTGTCATGACCGCAATGCAATCCTGCAGGCAGCTAGAGCTAAGGGGGACATACAGTTTAAAAATGCCCAGATTATTTTTTTCCCCGATTTTTACACTACAAGTGCAGCTCCAAAGAAGAAGTTTCGAGGCGGTGAAGAGGGAACTCGGGGATCGTGACCTCAAGTACACGATGCTATTTCTGGCAAAGTTGCGGGTAATAGCGGAGGTCAAGACATGGCATTTTGCATCCCCCGATCAGGCGTGGGAGTGGCTGGAAGGCTGGTGAACGATCAACAGGGGCAAGGGCGTCCAGGCTGCTATAAGCGCATGGAGCAGCCGGGGCAACGGGTGGTGGAGGAGACCCCAGAGACTTAGCTTGGAGCGAGTTAGAATGGCACATAATAAGGCGCAGTGCCCTCTGAAAGGTAAAGAAAGCTGGGCTGGGTCTGGAATGGAGCTGCGGTGGGGGCTAAGGAGTAAGGGACCAACTTGGAAAAGAGACTAAACTGTCACAGAGACTGTGAATACAAGGTTTTGGTCCAACCCCACAGATTCAAAGAGGGGTCTTACAATAATGACTGTTCTAATAGGGGTTTGATCCCATTGCTTTTCTTTTCTGTTTTTAGGTCGAGCCTGAGTCAGCACGCATGCGCTGCTCTGCGAGACTCATGGTGCAGTAGAGAATAGAAGCCCCGCCCACTCTCCGCCCATATGTGCCATTGGCCTGTGTCATTGTCCTTCCTAAATGCTGGTGTCTGATAAGTAAAGAGGCTTGTTAGTCTCCCTCCTTAGTACCGCCTCCTCTTCATTTGTCACCTCCCATGGCGACTGGCCCCTTTACTTCGGTTGTTACACGGTCCCTGTTATTTAGTCTATAAGTACTATTTTCTTTATCGCGTTTCTCAGGCATGACGGCTTTGGTGCCTTCTTTACCCCTCCACGGGCCTTCTTTACCCCCCTCCCGTTGGCTTGCCTTCTTTAACCCACCCCCACGCCCTCCCTCCCGTTGTCTGTACCTTCTTAACCCCCCCACCCTCCCTCCTGTTGTCCGTGCCTTCTTAACATCCCCGCCCTCCTTACCGTTGTTTGTGCCTTCTTAACCCCCCTCCCTCCCGTTGTTCGTGCCTTGTTAACCTCCCCGCCCTCCCTCCCATTGTCGTGCCTTCTTAACCCCCCCGCCCTCCTTCCCGTTGTCCGTGCCTTCTTAACCCCCCCCACCCTCCCTCCTGTTGTTGTGCTTTCTTAACCCGCCTCCCTCCTATTGTCCGTGCCTTCTTAATGCATCGTTCAGTTGCAGAGCTTCCGAGATGTTTTAGTGAGGAGTAAGGGGGTAAAAGGAGGCATAGAATTAGTTTAATGAGTAACAGCAATCGGGGTCAGGGCTGGCTGAGCCAAAAGCTCCTCCTTCTCTTCTTGCAGGCTTGCTCTTTAAAGCCAAGAAGTGCACTGCTCCTTTTCACGTAGAGAGCTGGCAAACTCTCTAACAGTGCAGTGAACTGCAAAAGGGGGGAGGAGCAGTCAGCGAGAGAAGGGGGGGGGGAAGAGAAGAGAGAGAGGGGAACCAGCCCATGCAATGGAAAATGGCTGCTAGCAGCCCCTCTCCTCAATAAAAGTTAGTGATCCTTTTTGCCCAAATGCTTCCTTCTCGCCTTATTGGGGAGATACCAAGGTTTTGAGATCTCAATGATCCTGCCAAAGAAAAACCATTAACTTAAGCTCACTTTCCTAAAGGTCTCCATTTATGGAGGGGGCGGGTGCAAATCTAAGGTAATTTTATCAGAGACAGGGTGCAGCCGTGTGCTTAGCCAGAAAGTAGAGTGCTTTTTTTGTTTGTTTAGTAACTATTCTCTTTAACAAAACAGGGGCTAACACGAGCTCTCTAAAAAAATAAAAACATGCGCTTCGCTTTAGCGTGTGTATGGGGGGGGTATTACGTCAAACACAATGGGGCGTCAGCCTTTCCTCGCGCAGTTGGTGCACGTTCCCTGGGTAACTACTGCCATAGCGAACACATTTATTTTGCCAGACTCTAGCCACACTTCATATTTGGGTTTCCAAAGATTGCACTGTATGCCTGTGTGATGGGAGCACGCATGTCTGCCCCCGCCTTTGTGGGACACACTGCCACGGTAATGGTTAGGTACAGAGACTACACGTGCTACAAGTACTAGGACTGGGCACAGTTTAAGACGGGCACGAGAGTGAGCGTGCACATAAAGGAATTGTAGAGAAAGGCACATCGTCACAACCACGTTTAGGAGTGGACACCATTAAACGCAGGTACTTGGGTTGCATTTGCAGACATGCAGAGGAGTGGACAAAACCAGATAAAGGAATTAAATCAATCACCTGCAGCCACATTGAGGAATAGACCCCATCACATTTAGGGCACAGGCAGAAATGAGCACATTGACATTGAGGAACGGGCGCCTCCACTACCTGCAGACTCACGGAGGAATGTTCACAATCATAGGCCGGTGCAAGTAGGAATGTTAACATTGTATGGCTTATTATTTTTAAAGCGCTTTACGTAACCATAAGGTAGCCAAGCAATTAGTTGGGGGATGCAGCAGAGATGCAATCTCGGACAGGGAGCAAAAGACCCAACATGCAAGCACCTTGAGGAGAGGCACAATTCTACTCGAGCATGTAGAGAAATATGTCAATTCTAGATCCTTTAGGGAACACACTTAAGGAGAAGCTGGCACAGTATAAAGTCAGTACAGTAAGTCGTTGTGACGTTACGTTTGAAAAAGCAATGGAAATAAGCAGACAGGCCTTAAAGTAAATACAGTGCAGGAGTGTTCAAAGAGAGGTATATGAAGCGAGGTTACCACATGACTCCATGTCACAAGAGCACACCTGTTCCACTTCATGACTTGTTCAAACCGTTTTTTTCAGGTGTGAAAGTATACCTGTTGTAATTGAGTTGAATGAACACGAACATTCCCAGAATTCACTGACGTTGTAAATAAAAACCTGCTGATGAAAAACGGGTGCCCTCATGACTTGAGGATCTTATGGGGATTTTAATTTGGAGCAGCAGGCCCACTGACACTCAAACTAAGGCAAGTACATGGTCTAGCAGACACAATCGCATGGACAGGCCATGGAGACAGTGGCTTCCAGCAGACACAGTGCAGGTTTTCTGGACGGTTGCTTTTTTTGGTTCCTCTTGTCTGTATTTATTGTGCAAAAGCAAGGGAGGAAGGTTAGCAAATTCTTGTCTGCTGACCTAGGGCTGTTGGATTGCCCCTGCATTCACCGTGAAGGGTTTGCATGGGGTTTATATTTGAACACAGAGCCTGCTTTTATACTTACAAAACCAATTGTTCTAAGGATGTCAAATGTGAGACCTATTACATTGTAAATGCTTGTTTCCTCTTCTTCGATATCCATATTGAGACGGCTGAGACACCCCCTCTTATAGTTGTTGTATGCAGGTTTTGGGGCGACAGGCGCTCTGCGGGTTTGGAAGTTGGAGTTTGCGCAACCTTATTAGCAGGGTAGCAGGGTGGGGGGAGGGGGAGAGGAGTTGGGCTAAGTTGTTTGGTCATGATGTCATCCTGTTGGCGAAATTAAGTGCTCAGGGAGGGGACAAGGGGCACATCCTGCAATCAGTGTGTGGATAGAGCAACCTTGATGTACGAGAACAAGGGGCACCGTCGATACGGTTAGTTTGGGGACCTTTCTACCTATTGCCGGACATAAGGCGACGATTACCCAATTGAGGGTGTGGTCCTGAAATGTAAATGGACTCAATGGTAAAATTCAGCGATCAGTGGTCCTGCAGTATATTAAGCGACGTGCTCCGGATATCGTTCTCCTACAGGAAACACACCTAAGAGGTAACCGTTGTAAAGCACTAGACCGATTCGGTTACACTTTGATAGCACATGCAGGGTACACAACCGGTTCTAAAGGCGTAGGGGTGCTCTGTAGACAGACGCTCGCCTTCATTCAAGGGATCACGTGGTCCGACACATCTGGAAGGTTTGTAGCTGTTCGTGGTAAATAGGAAGGGAAGACTCTAAACATTAGTTCCATATATGCCCCACTGGGGTTGCAGACCTCCACACTGGAGGCATGGGTCTGCTGCTCCTGGAACTTCCGGAATGTCGTCTGATACTGGGATGACATCCTCTCCGTAGAGATGGATGCAGCAGGGGGGGGGGCAGCTTCAGGGAGGAGAGTGGGACCACTGGGGGGCTTCATTGGGGCTAATCGCCTGGGGGATATATGGCTGCACCAACAACCCACCACAAAGCAATACACTTGCATGTCAGCAGTACTCGGGGGGGGGGGGGGGGGCTAGGGGGGGCCTCTCCAGATTGGACTATCTTATTACACAACTCCCTGGTTTGGGGGAATTTATAGGTGCAACACACATGGCTCGAGGTATATCTGACCACTCCCCGGTGGAGGAGAGGCTTGAAGGCCCTCAGAAGGACTACGCCCTGCCCCCACAGTTAGACCCATGACACTTTAGTGATTTTGAGTTTAGGGAAGACATGAGGAAGCGAGCAGCATTATACTTCACCGACAATGTGGAATCTGTGGACTCCAAAGTGACTCTTTGGGAGGCCTTTGTCGTGCCCTGGAAAAAGACATTTTGAGTCTGGAGTCTCGGGTAGCAGAGGGAGACATGAGTCTAGAAAATGTGACTCACATTCTGCGCCACAAAGAATTGCACGAGCTGCTAGAGGATAGCGCCAGGGCACATGCCTTGGCCACTCAGCACAGACTATATGATGCGGGGGACAAAGCAAAGTAAATTGCTCGCTTGGCTGGATAAGAGGAGGGTGAGTGGCAGATGGGTCCCTGGACTAGTGGATGAGGCAGGGTGTAGATACAACACCGGGAAAGAGGTGGCGGAGATGTTTGCCACTTACTATGAGGCACTGTACACTTCCTCCTTCACGAAAACAGAGCAGGATTGCTGTGACATGTGCAAGACATTACTTTACTGCTATTGTCGGTAGAAGATAGAGAAATGTTAGAGGGGGAGTTGCCGATCGAAGAGATAGTTATTTTGTCCCGCTCCCTGCAGTCCGGTAAGGCAGTCGGACCCAATGGTCTGCCTGTAGAGATGTACAAATGTATGTTAAAGTAAAACAGCAGAACATCTCCTGGACATGCTGACAGAGGCTAAACGAAGGGTATCCTTCCTCCAGACCGGAGGACGGCGGTAATAGCCGTAATCCCAAAAGACGGCAAATCCCCATCGGAATGTGGGTCATATAGACCAATCTCTCTGCTCAATTATGAAGTCAAGGTCCTAGCAAAACTCTTGTCCTCGCGCTTGGTCGGGGTGATCACCTCCCTTATACACCCAGGCCAGTCTGGGTTCATGCCAGATAGGGGAACTAGACTAAACCTACGCAGAACATTTGGTGTCCTTCATCTCACAGAAACTGACCTAGACGACCAGGCAGCCCTCTTGTCTCTAGATGCCAGGATGGCCTTTGATAGCGTGGAGTGGAGCTACCTCTTTGCTATACTGAGCTGGTTTGTTTTTGGGCCCAGGTTCATCGGGTGGGTGAAACTCCTTTATCAACAGGCCCCTAGCTAGGGTGAGAGTCAACGCCACAGTGTCCTGAATATTCTCTTTCCAGAAAGGAACAAGGCAGAGATGTCCCCTGTCTCCAATCTTATTCGCTTTGGCCCTAGAGCCCTTGGCGGCGTGGATACAGCAGGACCCCTTGATATGGGGAGTCCTGGTCTGGGAAGAATAGGAGGGACTCATCTCCTTATATGCGGACGATATCCTACTATATCCAGAAGCCCGAGACAGTCAGATGATAGGATGCTGCAGATCTTCCGCATTTATGGGAAATATTCAGGATACCGCATTAACTGGGACAAATCCCTTCTTTTCCCCTTGGCAGGTGGGATCCCCGACCTGACTTCCAGGTGTGATGTGCCGATCGAAAAACAAGGCTTTAAATACTTAGGAATTTATATAATGAGAGACTCCTGGGAGTTCTACCAACTTAACTTGTGTTCCCAACTAGACAGACTCATGGTGGATGCCAAACACTCGCGGACCCTGCCGCTTACCCTCATGGGACGGGTGGCGCTATTAAAAATGGTGACTCTCCCATGGCTACTATATACCTTGGAAAATACGCCATTTGAGATCTCCCCCCCCCCCTTTTCTTCCAAAGAGTGGATGCAGAGCTACGATCCCTAATATGGTGCGATGGCGCAGATAGCGCTGCACAAACTTCAGCGAGGGGTCTGTGATGGGGGACTAGCATTGCCCCACATCCGGAGCTACTACTGGGCTGCCCAATTAGTCATGGTAAATGGATGGTTATTTGGAGATCGAGCAGAGCCAGCATATAGGGTGGATAGAATCGCCATGGGCGCTAGGGGATACCGTCCCATATTGTATACCCGAAGGGCAGTGAAGGGTCTACTGCAGCATACTCTGACTGTGGCACTGGCATGGTGAGCAGCAACAAAATACTCGGGCTGGGAGGGGAAGCTCATGGTGATGACCCCACTCTGGGACAGCGACCTATTAAAAAGAGTAGGAGAACTGCATGGCTTTATTAAGTGGGAGCTGCTGGGCCTAGAGAGCCTGGGAGACGTATGGAGAGGACCACGTACATCTTTTACGACTTTACAAGCTGAATTTGAGATGGGGAAGGGGGAACGGCCAAGATACCTACAACTAGGTCATGCCCGACGGAAATATATCTGTGAAGGAGAGGCGCTGGAGGAGGCCTCACCTTTAGAGGACAGAGTATTGACAGACCCATTATACAAAAAGACCATCATATTATTGTATAAGAAAATAATAAATAATGCATTGTACGTACTGGGCCCATTGAAGGTAACATGGGAGAGCGGGTGTAACTGCATACCTAGTTTTGTTATTGGACTGTTGAGTTGATCTTGTACATGACTATTCACCATTTGCTTATACATGGATGATATGGAAAGGTAATCTGATGTAAAAGTTCCTTGGCTGTACCGTTCACTGAGCACGTATTTATAAAAAGATTTCTAAAAAAAAGAATTTTATCTTCACTTGTGGCCGAGTCAGAGTTCTTCACTTTAGACAATTTCGTTTTTGAATGTTCTGCAATTGTTACTTGTACCAATGGGTCAGATGCTTTTGACTCTGCCACCTTTCCAGGGACATTAAGATCAGGCAACTCCATTGGTACTCCGAAGAGCATTTCATACAGGCTATGACCACCTAATACTCCGCTAGGCTCTTTATTTAATGCGATCTGAACTCCGTACAGATTATGTAGCCAGCTCCGTAATGTATCCAAAGCCCTAATGGTCAAGGCTTGTTTGAGCGTATCGTTGGCGCATTGAATGAATGAATGAATGAATATTAGCTTTGTAAAGCGCAAACTTTGCCCAGGGGCGTCAAGGTGCTACGGAAAGGGGTCAGCAGACGATAGTGTATGAGGCTCACGATGTTGAAAGGGCGAAAAGCCAAGTCTTCAGGGCTTTACGGAAGAGAGAAGGAGTTGCCAGTCCAGAGATTGAGGAAGGAAGGGCATTCCAGAGTTTGGCCGCAGCAAGAGAGAAGGCTCTACCCCCCCATCTTACTTTCCTGAAACTCTGTATTCTTGCTGGCAGATCTTAACTACTTGGTGGGGACATATCTTCGAAAGAGCCTTTTGATGCCTTCCGACCCAGTATTATAGAAAGCCTTGTGAGCGAGGCAAAGGGCTTTAAATACAATTCTCCGGCCAAGAGGGAGCCAATGCAGCTTACTGATGGTAGCCGAAACTGAGTGATATTTGGGAAGGCCCATCACCAGCCTGGCAGCAGCGTTCTGCACCAGCTGAAGTCGATGCACGGGCCCCTTGTTGATACCCAAGTAAAGGGCATTACAATAGTCCAATCTGGACAGCACAAGGGCCACAACTGCCTGTTTTCGGGAGGAAAAGGAGAGAAATTGAGAGATCTTTCTAAGAGTCCTAATAATCCCAAAGCAGGTGGAAACCGTTCTACTAATCTGGGGGCCCAGGGAGAGGGAATTGTCAATTATGATGCCATGGTTTTTAGCACTGGGCCCAGGGCGGGGGCAGGGGCCAAGCGTATCCGGCCACCAGGCCTCTGACCAGATGTCCTGATGGTTTCCAAAAATTAAAACCTCAGTTTTGTCCCCATTGAGTCTGAGATAGTTCTCTACCATCCAGGAAGCCACTGCCTGCATGCAGTTTTTAAAATTCGTCGCCGAAGCTTCTACGCTGTTAGTAATGGATACCATAATTTGAGTGTCATCAGCGTAGGATAGCACTTCCAGTCCAAAAGATCTTACGACCCTGGCAAGAGGGGCAACGTAAATGTTGAAAAGGGTCGGGCTCAATGAGGATCCCTGAGGGACTCCACAGAACAGCTGATTAGGACCTGAGTAGAATTGGCCCAACTTAACTCTTTGCGACTGGTCCATAAGAAATGAGGTGAGCAAGTTCAGGGCAGAGCCCTTGATCCCCATTTGCTTAAGCCTGCCCACCAATCTTAAAGGAGAAATAGTATCGAAGGCCGCCGTAAGGTCCAGAAGGATCAGTAGTGTCGTATGACCTGCGTCAACCTGACACCGGATGTTATTGAGTACAGAGGTTAACGCCGTCTCAGTACTGTGCTCGCTACTGAACCCATGCTGCAATCCATCGAGCAGCTGATGTTCCTCCAAATAGGAACTGAGATAAAAATTCAGGTGTTTCTCCAAAATTTTTGCTGGGACAGGTAATAGGGAGATGGGACGATAGTTTTTTAACTCAGCAGGATCTAGAGAGGGCTTTTTTAAAAGGGGTTTAACCACCGCAGTTTTCCAAGAGATGGAGTACTGCCCAGATGTAATAACAGTATTAAGTAATAAGGTCAGGTGAGGAACAATAACCTCCCTTCCTAGTTTCAAAATTTTCAAAGGGCAGGACTCCAACGGGGAACCAGACTTGATTCCATTTAGCAACTGATCTGTGTCCTCTTGCCGTAGAGGAGGGAAGGAACATAAATTACCTTCCTTTACAGGAGTTACCAAATGATCCGCAACCGAAGAGTGCAATGAAGGGCCTACATTGATTCCCCCAGCATTGAGGAGTTCCAGGGAGGAATATATTTCCGTGATTTTGGACCGGAAAAAATTCGCCATTCTATCACAAAGGTCCTGGGAGAGGTCAGTGTAAGCAGTGGCTGAGGGGGCCAAGAGAGACTTAATCACAGTGAAAAGTTCCCTTGGAGACCTTAAGGATTCAGTCACGTTAGAATAAAATAATACTTTTTCCTCTGTGATGGCACTTTTGTATTCCCTTAATCTAAGTTTGTGCAAATCGCTTTCGGCTGGGTTGAGATCGTGGCGCCATTTCCTTTCTTGATGTCGGCATACTTTTCTAAGTTTCCTTAGTCTCTCTGAGAACCAAGGGGCCGAGGGCCGTTTTCTGGCCGCATAATGCTCCTTAAGAGGAGCAAGGAGGTCCAAGGCTGCTAAAAGCCAGTTGGAAAACTCGGAGTAAGCTGAATTAGCATCCAGATGAGAAGGCCATACATAGTTATTAAGCGTGTTAAGAAGGGCTTCCTTATTAATAAGGCTGAGGTTTCTCTTCTTCTCCACCCTATTCTTAATGTTGGGAGCTATATGGGATGCTGCAATTTGCAGCTGGAATGGGATAGCATAGTGGTCAGACAGAGAGTTGAATAGGTTCCTCCACCCTAATCCGGGAGTCGTTGGAGAAAATGCCATCCAGTATGTGTCCTGCTAGGAGTGTGGCTCATAACCAGCTGGGAGAGGCCACAACAGTCCATAGTTTCTAAAAATGTTTGCGTTTCTGTGCATAGGGACTTCTCCAGATGAAAATTAAAATCACCCAGGAGTGTTATATTAGATCTTGCCAGATAGGGCTCTATTAGATTACTAAAATCCTGGCTGAACATCACTCTCAGTCCTGGTGGCCGATAGGTCACCACTCCAGTAAAGCTTTCAGTCGAGAGGACCTTCAAAGAGAAATATAGGGCCTGAAGGGGGTCGGAGGCGGTAGTGGGTGGCTCAATAAAGCAAGAGTAAATGTCCTTATACAATATGCCTAGGCCTCCACCTATCCTCCCTACCCTATCAAATCTAGAAAGGGCATAGCCGGAGGGGATTGCCTCTACCAGGTCTGGCCCAGAGCAATCTCTGGTCCTGGATTCGGTGCTGAATACCCAGTCAGGCTTACGAAGGGACACAAAATCCCTGAATTCTACCTTGTTCTTGATTAGGGATCTAGCGTTAATAAGGTAACCCATAAAGGAATGATTCGAGGGCAAAGAGTGGGGCTGGTGATTCTCCTTCAGGGGATTGCTAACAGGGACCACCAGTAGTGTTGCTGTAGCTTTAATACCAGGATGTGCAGAGGCTATCCCCTCAGAATAAATCTATCCCAACATGGGAATATGTCTACTCCTGACTCCAAGTGTAAAAACCATAGGAACCTTCAGTTTAGTGAGGTTGTAGAAGTATTTAGAAGGAAAACCATCAGGGGTCTTTTCTTCTCTTTACGGTAATTGTATTTCTGCCAACATGACTGCATCGATTTTAGTTTGAGATCGGGTTACAGCAGCTACCTTAGAGGCTTCCCATGCTGTTTTCGCAGCCAAGTTTTTTGCACAGTTTCTTTAGTGTGAATTCTTTCACTTTTATGGGCCATTGTGTGCTCTACATTAACCAAAGGAAGCTTACCCTGGAGGATAGCTACCTTTCCTCAAAGTTGCTTACTTTTTATTGACTTCCGTTTGGAATCTATGAATCTGTTTAAGTGCCAGTAAGGTAAGTCCACATTATATTATTCTTGTACACAATGCTGAAGTCCACAAAACGGGTCTATTAACTGATGAATCAGCTTTCTGTAGGGCAGGCGTCGGGGCATGTATTTCTTCAAGCTGTGCAGTGAAATCACCTAAAACCTTAGTGTGTGTGCATAGCTCTATGAAGTTTTCAGCTTAAAAAATTCCCTGCATTGCAGCAGAAGCCGCATTATATTTTTGTTTAGTACTAACTGCAGGTTGTACAGAGCCATCCGTGTCGAACATGCTCTTATTGTCATGTATTAGTAAGGCTTTTGGAGTTGGTGGTATATTTTGTGTGCATTGCAAAAATTCTTGCAACTCTTAATACTTGATTAACATGTTGTAGAACTTAACATAAACTAAATGCGCATTCTGTTAATAACACATATTCATTATTGATTGATTAGCATGTGTAATTTAAGAAGGGGAATAACTAGAAGAGAAAATACATATTATTTGTGACACAACCTTGAGGCTTATCTGCCTCTGGCTTGTTCGTGTGTGCTTACCTTACTGTGTGTTTGACAGGACTAATCCTGTTTTCTAAAAACGTTTCGGAGATGCAATTATTTATTTAACCACCTCTCTAAAAGTGTATTTACTACTGCTTTCTTCTGACTAGTTTGTGACTGTAGACCAGTTCATTATTAAAGAAAATTAATTTAGCTGCCAGTCAAAGCGATTCTCTAACTTGGGTATTTTTAGTTTTACATTTGCAAGCAATTCTTCTTACCCCATCTTTACCAATGAGATGATGCTTCTGAAATGAACTCCAAGAAAAAGTGAGGAAATGGGTGCCGGAACATGACTTGAAAGTATTTGCTAGAGTGGATTTAAGTTTAAGCCCTTGATAAAGTCAATCTTTCACAAGCATTAAAACCCAATTCCCTGGAGACTAGGCTAACAGTGTACACTATGAGAATGATTCCCTAATGATTTGCCTGCTCGCAGTATGACAGCATAGCTCCAAGACATCAAGCAGCTGATGCTAAAATTTAAGGCAACCCAGATTTAGTTCCCAGTGATCTCATATGAAATGGGACCCTTCAGTGAGGCCGAACTCATAAGAACATTTGAGGCATAGGAACGGTGCTCGACTGAATAGCGTCACAGTGGCCTACAAGACGAGGTACTATTTTCTCTGTCGGCACATGGATCAGCTCTGCATAGAGGCAATGGTGAAGCAACAATTTGGGGACGGAAAGAAGCCAGTACGTTTGAAAACAAAATTGGGAAATTTAATCTGGGGTTAATTTTTTGCAGAATATGTTTTAAACTATTCTGGTGATTATCCTAGCGGCTGAGGAGTATTCCACCAACCTTGTTGTGCTGCATGATGTCTTTGTTGGAGAACCAGTATTACAGGTAAGTAAATTATACTACATTTATTGTATATACGATGCTTCTTAGTTTGCAGTCGTTCTATGTTAAGTGTGAGCTGTGCCCCTTTCTGTTTCTGTATCTGTCCTCTATGGAATTTATGAACTGCGTCCCTGAATTTTTGCGGTAGGAAGGAGAGAGTAAAACGTGTGGATTTTGATTCTGGTTTAGAGGTAGAATAAGCAAGTTAGTAAAATGATAATGATGTGAAAATTTACTTGTTTCTTATGTGGTTCACAAGGCTGTACCTGCATTATCGCGAGACACCAAAGATGGAGAGAAGGCTAGATTAACTAGGCAGTGGTAATTTAGTGAAGGAATTCACAAATAGCTGATCTTCATCACTGAATGTTCATAATGGTTGAAGCTCTTGCCTTGTTCCTTGTGCTGTCTGGTCCCTAAGGCCAGTTGGCGGTAGACTAGCACTTCGTAGTAGACTTCTACCATGACATAGATTAGTTCTCCTTCTGCCACAGTTGCTACCAGTCTTTGGTGCTTTAAAATAGGTTGATATCTGTCTGATCTTGGGCAGGTAGGTAAGCATGCAGGCTTGTATGTGAAGTATTTATTTGGTACATGTTACTCATCATTAATCCCTTTTTGTTTTGCAGCGATCTCCTGCTTACTTGCTTCTGTTACTCTTGACCTGAGTCAGTATGCACTGGACATTGGGAGGGGTTTGGCCAGTAAGTACTTCAGACAAGCTAGTTATATTAATATCACATGGTGTTCAGTAAAAAAATAACAACTTATGAATATCCTCTTTAACTATACGAATCTACAAGGGCTTTATTCACAAACCATGGGGTATATGGGAATGTCAGCATATAAAAGTGAACCTTTGTATTATACTCTTGCTAGAAAGAAAGCAACAAAAAAAAAGCAGTTGTCATTTCTCACTTAAGTTGCTTAGTCCTGGAACCCATGTGTCAATTTGAAGCTTTGAGTTAGTGATTGTCAATAAGGTGCACATCTGGCAATAAAACATCCGAGTAGTGCTGAGTGCAGTAGCGTCTTGAATATAAATGGTCTCTTGAAGGCAAGGCTTTATTTCTTTACAGTCTCAGCAGTATGTGACAGCTATGAGTATGGATTTTTAATGCTTAAGGGTTGCATATGCTTGTCATGGCTTGTAGGTTTCAGCACACAAGAACATTTTTGTAAAGCTGGTTAATCATCTGGCTTTTGAAGACATGGTTACGTTGTGCAGGTGTTTGTCAATAGGCAATCTTTATAGACATTCAGCAGTTGCATACATCACTGCTGTAGTCCATATGTTGGATCATGGCAGAAATTGCTGGGTCTTTGCCAAGAGGCAACGATCCTTGAAGTTGAACAGAGCAACACTTGCCTATAGACTCAGACTTCTAGTTGCATAGTTTATTCAGTCTTCGGCATCTCAAGTTAGTTTTACTACTATCTCCACGCACTTTGTCTAGATTTTTGCCTGCTCCAAATGGTATGCCCAATTTGCTCCCTGTGGAAATTCTCACATATATGCCGAACTGTGATAATGCAGAACAGCATGTCTTGAGAAACTAACATTGTTTCATTCCCATTTGCTCAAAAGGAGCTCGGTAGAATCTCCCTGTCTGACTTTCTGTTCTCTCACTAGGTCAGTTAAAATCCAATAATACTCAGCTTATGGACGAAGCTGTGGTGGCTTTACGGAATCTTGCTCGGCAGTGCAGTGACCCTCCTGCGGTTGAGTCTCTGACTAGACACCTGTTTGCTATTTTAAGCGGTGAGTCACATCAGAAATCACTACACAATGTTAGGCTTTGGAAAAATGACTTTAGGTGCCATTAATGGGGGGGGGGGGGGAAGAATAAGGACTTGAACAGCTGTTTCACAGTAATGGTAAAGGAACTTAAGTATTAAGATGCTTGGGTCAATGCTTGTTGGGGTATTTACGCAGTGCAGACCTAAGTATAAAGCAACAGGGTGTTATACTGACGTGTCATATTATATGGATGTATAATATATAATTATTTTTTTCTTTAAGTACTCAATCTTGCTATCTATCTTACTGAGAGACCAGGTGGTCAAAGGTTACCTAGATTACTTCCTGCCTATAGGGTGAATACAGATTGCCAGTCTGTTGACCATACTTGCACATAGAATTAAGCGGTGGATGGGATGCTGCACTGTGTTGGCATTACAGAGTCTGACACTGGTGACTGCACTCTCATCTGGTGCTGGCCATTAGATTCCTGCATCTAAAGTAGACTTTTTGCAACAACTTCATACGTAATTAGAAAATGTTGGACTCTCCAGTTCCATAATATGTCTGTTGTTTTACAGTGTCTATGATTAGTACTGAGGCGTTACATCTCCTATTTTTTACTGTGATCTCATAACTTGGACTTTTCCATGTTTTTGTAATATTACCTTTCAACTGTAGTGGTAGTCCTTACTTAATTACCCAGCTCTCCATGTTATAAGGGTTGCTTTCAGTCCTTCCTGGCTTTTTTTACCTACTGCAGGCAACCGCCCCAGTGCCACACGAAGTGACCTGTTGGTGCTGCCTTGGACCTTGCGCCATATTCACCTTAAGTCCAGAAGATTGGCCCCATAAGTCGCTGTTAAGTGCCCGAATGCAGTACATGTTTTTCCCCCAAAGGATAACATTAGTGCACCCAAAAATTGCACTGTCAACTTTTGAAAACTGTAAAAATTAATAACTCGAAAAGTACTTACCTGATTCTGATGAGCTTGGTATCTAAATTTATTTAAAAGTGCGTGTTATTTTTATAAATTGGTGTTGGATTTCTTTGAGTATGTGTCGCATTTACTGCCTTTGTGTGTGTAATAAATGCTTAGCACTATCCTCTGATGCGCCTAACTACTCGCCCACACTACCACAAAAGAGAGCATTTCGGTTATCATTTGTGCCTCTGTAAGCCAACAGGGGTTTACCTGGACTCTTTACACAGTGTACCTCTTTTTGGTCCACTATATAAAGAGCCAGCTTCCTACAAGAACACTGCAAATCTACTAATTTTTTTCTTTTGATGCACATGATCATAATTGCAGTAATCATTTCAAGATTACTGCTCTAACATACTTTACCAGAGGCTACCCAAGATAGACCTAACTGCCTGCCCACACTACCACAAAAGAGAGCATTTGGGGTGTCATTTGTGCCTCTTTAATTCCTTTGGGGTATCCCTGGACTCTCTGCACAGTGTACCTCATTTTGGTGCATTATATAGAGAGCCAGCTTCCTCCACTTAATAAATCTGTACTGTTGCCAGTACAACATTTAATATGCCATGCACCCAGAGGGCACCTTAGAGCCACCCCCTGAAAAGCCTGCCACTATCTAGTGTGCAGGCTGACTGGCATCGACCAGCCTCCCACCACAGATGAGTTTCTGATCCCCTACGGGTGAGAGCCCAAGCTCTCTTAGGCCAGAAACAATGCCTGCTTGGGATGAAGGTGTTCACACCTCCTATGGCAGGACGGCTAGTGATTTAGCATATCAAGGTCGGGGACTACAAAGCCCCTGTCACCTTTGATATGTGACCCTGGCTTCCACCAGACCTCGGAGATGCCACCCTCTGCCTTGAGGCCCATTTGGCTCCAGGACAGGCTGGAAATTAGCTATGGAAGTAGGCGTGTTGCTCCTGCAGGCTAGTCACACCCCTAAGGTGGGCTACCTGATGTGCTTCACGAAAGAAGGGTTCCGCCAGCTTGTTTTTGGTGGAATTAGGAACTCTGGGGCAGGGTAATGCCTTCTCCCCACAGGAAGTGATCATATAGGGGGCATAGTGACCATTGGCTACTCCCTTCACTCCCCTTAACACCCCTAAATTCATTATTTAGGTGGTCCTCTGACACCAGGAACCCTGATTTGACTGACTAACGAAGAAGGAGGACAAAGCAGAGCTGAAGAACGCGAGAACTATGAACTAGCTGTGGACTTGGAGCCAAACCCTGCCTGCACCTTTCCTGGCAGTTGCAAAGGCCAGACTCGTCCTGCAGCTGTGCATCCTCCCAAAGCCTTGGAGGGCTGCCAGCACTTTGCCAACCAGCTAGCATCTCCCTTGAAGTGGAGGAGCAACTTGCCTGCAGGCACTGTCTGGTTCACCGATCTGTTGACCACCGAGTTCACAGACGCAGCAGCAGCCCAGGAGGAGGTCACCAAGTGTCCAAGAGGTCACATGTGAGAAAGTGCCATCTTTCTTGCATGGTATGCCCCCACTTTTTGCTGAATTGCTGATGTACTTTGACGGAGTGTGCCCTGGGCTCCTGCCAATCAGGTGCCCAGGGCCTGTGTTTCTTCCCTAAAACTGCATTGTAGCCTAAACCCAATTGGCATCTCTGGCCACATGTCAGCCCCTGGTAAATGGTACCCTAGGTACCCAGGGCGCTGTGACCAGAGAAGGCCTCTAAGGGCTGCAGCACTTATTGTGCCACCCTTAGAGGCCCTGTACCCTGACACACACACACTGCCTTTGCAGGCTGAGTGTCTTGGTGCAGAACAAAACAGAGAGTCGACATGGCACACATCCCTGTGTGCCATGCCCACAAACACACTGCCCTGGCATACCTCAGTCACCCCTCTAGCTGGGTGCACTATGTCAGTGGTGAGAGTACAGGTGCATGAGCCCTGTACCCCTACAGTACCCAGGTCCATTCCTGGGCACTGTAAGTGCAGTGCTGCCATTAAGAGTATATGGTGCTGGGAGGTCGTCATCACAAACTCCACAGTACCATGATGGCTACACTGAAGACTGAGAAGTTTGGTATCAAACTTCTCAGCACATTAAACCCACACTGATGCCAGTGTGGGATTTAATGTCAGATGCATGACAGAGGGCAACTTAGAGTTGCCCCCTGAACCTAACCTACAATCCACGTCCTGCCTGAGAGGCTGCCTAGGCTGCCACCCAGCAGACATTTTGCTGGACCCCTGGGTAGAGAGCCATCCGCTCTCCCGGGCCTGCAACAATGCACGTCCTGGGCGAGGTGCTAGGTCTCCTCCCCCAGGATGGGCAGGGGAAGCTTCAAAGGCATGCCGCCTTGGTGAGCCTCCCCAGACCACTTGCTGTACTCAGCAACTGGTCCCCACCGGTTCTAGCCCCCACTCTGGCGGGAAGACTGGCGGGAAACCACAAGTGAGGAAAGGGGGTGTGCCAGCCTCTGCCAACCCCACCCCTCAGGTGGGGGAGGCGAGGTGAAGCACATCTCCAGGCTCTCGCCATCTTGAAGATGGGGAGCCCTACCCAATCAGGACTAGGCTCCTGCCCCCCTCCCACTGGAGAGTGGCAGGATAGGGGGTGTACCCACCCCAGGGAAAGGGACCCATTGGTCCCTGCCCTTTACCTACCTGTAACGCCCCTAAATCTAGTATTTAGGGGCACCCTGAACCTTCCTTCCTCAGATCCCGAATTCGAAACAAGCAAGAAGAACAAGAAGAAAGAAGACCTGCCGGGCAGCTGCTCACAAGAGGACGACACCAACTGACTTGGCCCCAGCCCTACAGGCCTGTCGACCCTCGAACCTGCTCCTGCTAAACCCCGGCGTCTCCAGTGGTCAGCAACCTCGAAAACCCCGGAGGACCTGACTGCCTTGTGACTCTAAAAGAACTGGGACTCCTACGAGCAGTGGTACTGCTCAAAAGCAAGTAACAAACCCCTGGTGCCAGCCAGGAACCGCGACTCCTGCACCCGCCGAGCCCGGCCTGTGCCTGAGTGGACAAAGACCACGAGGACGTCCCCCCGGCGACTGTGACCCAGAATCCAGCACCCAAGGACCGTCCTCGACGCTACTGACGACGCCTGCAGCCTCAGAACCAGGGACCCCTCCAACCGCGACCAGCAGAGGGTAAGATTTCCCGACGCGAAAAGACACCCCTGCACCCGGCGCCCTGCGGCCTCCTGTGCCCAACTCCAGGATGCCTACCTATCCTCCAACTACCCAACTTACCTCTCGAAGTGGTGGTCGCACCTGAAGAATCTCCGTCCCCGAGCTTGCAGCCTTTGTTCAACTTCCAGCTTCTCCATTGAAATGCATTGAGCGCCCGACGGCTCAAAAGCACCCTGCACCCAGCTGCCCGAGTGCCCCTGAGAGTTCAACACCTATCCTATTTTTATTCCCCACTTGCCCTGGGTAAGTGACCAGGAGCCCAGCTCCCACAGCCGCGTGGCCTGCCTGCTAGCAGCCACCAACCAAGGGCCCCCTGCCCACCATAGGCTAACATTGGGCCTAACTCACTCTGCACCCAGCCGCCCCTGTGCCACTGAGGGTGTACCAACTGTACCTACCTGACCCTGGGAGACCCCCGAGTCTGCGCCCAGAACCTTAACTCTGCCAGTCGAGTACTTACCTGAAAACCGATAACCTACATTTTCTCCATAGGGTAACATTGACTGGTTTACACTGACATTTCTTCTAAGTGTCGAGTTTTGAAACTTTAAAATCACTAAAAATCGTCCGATCAACGAAAACGAAATTACTCACCTGTTATCAGGAGAGATCCCAGTGCTGGATCTTGGTGCCCAGCACTGACCCTGAAAAGCAATTACAACTGTGCTTACCGATAACTTGATTTTCCTCCATAGGATAACATTGCCTGGTTTTCTCCAGAAATTCTTCTAAGTGTCGATTTTTGAAAAAACAAATATTCCTTAAAAATCGCCTGTGTAACAAAAACGATTTCTTTCAACTGTTTACAGGAAATGCACCAGGGTTGAATCCAGGATCCAACCCTGAGTAAAACTCCCATTGAGCTCAATGTTATAATTGTGTTTGAATTGTGTTGCGTATTGCAACGACTGTAGCTATTACATTCAACAGTCTATTGTGTATTGAAAGTATATAACTAAAGCATCTCATTCTGAGAAAGTATTTTTATACCTACCTGTGGTTCTAAAATAAAACAACAATATATTTTTATATACAAAACAATTGGCCTAGAGTTCAGTTCTTGAGTGTGTGAGACCATTTGCTGACTGAGTGTGTACAACAAATGCTTTACACTGTCCTCTGATACTGCCTTACTGCTCGACCAAGCTACCACTTTAGAGAGTAAGGTTATATCTAACTTTAGCCTCTGCCAAACCTCTGGGGACTGTGAACTCTGTGCACACTGAACCTTACTTTGGTTCAGTATATACAGAGCCACTTTCTTACATCACCCCCGTCAATCCATCCAGTCTTTGAGACGCTGATCCACCCTGGAGGCTCCTTGAACCAATACCCAGTGTACCAGAGCCTGTTGCAAGCACCAAGGCTGGTTTGTGTTCAGTCTGAACACCACCGCCGCCAGAACTTACCTGCACATCGAGGTACTTCGTCGGTGGCTATCTCCCTGTCAGAAGTTGTCTTGCTGTGTTTGTTTCCCCTCTTCTGTAGGTACCCTGAGAACTGTGAAATCCTCGAACTCGCCGACCAGCCGGACAAAACACCTTTGCACCTGAGCCCCCCAGCCTGAGTCCATTGAAACAGATGGTGTCTCTGTGGTCCTGAGACCCTCAAGGGCTGAGCCTCCCTTTGGGTTCTGCCACATTGGTCCCCCAGTCCCCACTTGCAGTCTTATTTAACAGGTTCTGGTCCCCATTGACTTCAACGTGTAGTGTTAGAGGCTACCACTACGAAAAGCACTTTTGCCACCCCA
The DNA here is from genome assembly GCA_963921515.1 of Calotriton arnoldi. Lineage (NCBI taxonomy): Eukaryota > Metazoa > Chordata > Amphibia > Caudata > Salamandridae > Calotriton > Calotriton arnoldi. Next base: position 726,506 of record CAWUFW010001876.1, read on the forward strand.
GGGCAGGTAAACTTGAACTGTTGGTGTTTTCTTAGACCTTTGCCAATCCATCCATCTTAGACCTTTGCCAATCAACCCATCCATTGAAAGAGTGGTTTCCGTCTCCCTTGTTTTGCCACCTTTCCACGGATTTACATACTGGGGCTGGAGATAGCGGTAAGCAATAGTTTCCCATGGTAGGAATGCCATTTTGAGTCTGTGCAAACATACTAACTTGCATGTTTTATGGGTTTTCATTAGCTTGTCTCCAATATTTTCCCATATAAAGAAAGGTTGGAAATTTACTCCTGACAAGGGCAGAGGTAAAACTTCTGCCAGGGTTGGGGGAAAAAGTGTCCGATGGGGAAATGAACTTGTTTACGCACAACAGATCTTCGTGTGAGCAAATCTACATATGATTATTTGCCAGTGCTAAAATGCACTTCACAAATATTTTCTAGGAGTACAATTCCCTGACCTACTTCTCTAAAATCTTGTGAATTCAGGAAGGATGTAAATCAGCTCTACCTCAAGGACATATACTGTGGGTGCACTTTTGTCACTTTCTTTGAAAATTGGGCCCTTATTTAGGTCTGGTGTTTTTCTTATTATTTGTATCCTTTTTTATCTACCAACTGTCTTGACTGTGAGTGACAGCTTTCTGCTCTTTCACAAGGAGCATATTGGCACTCAAAGTAGTTTTGTTCAGTGACAGGACCTACTGTGGCAATGTTTGTTTTTTGTGACCAAAAATATTTTCACTTTTGCCAATGTTTGTTATAATGATGAGGGCCCGGCAGCTCCCACAACAATAAAGTTTTACAACACCCACGTCAAAACAAGGCACTCATCGACATAATCTAAAGGCTGACCACCAAAGTCATACCTATTGGTTTTGCCATTGCTTGTTTATTTTCATGTTCCTTATAATTTTGTTGCGGTTACACTGATTCCCCATTATGAATATTTTTGAGTAATACTAGCCTGTATCAACACATTTTGCTAATCGATGTTTCAAAGAAATGGTACCTAAACTTTCACAGTAGTTTACCAAAACATTTTTTTCCTAGTTCATTTTTTTTTAATGACTATTTTATTTTGAAAGCAAAGAATCATCAATCTTGCTTTCAAGCTTTCACACATATTTGCATCTAATCAGAGAGCGTCCTGAAAGCATTATACGTAGCCTCATATTATTAAACTTTGCAAACGTGTGTACACATTTTTATACAGGAACCACTGTCAGTAGCGCAGTCTGAAATTACAACATTTCCTTAGAGTGCTCATCCTAATAATAAAGGATTTGTATTAACGAACCTTAAATGCATGTTTGAACAGCGTTAACATATGGACACAACTATTCCCTTAACTGCAGACAATGCCTGTCACTGATCCATAATGTAGTAGTGTAATCTGGCAGCCAAAGCGTTTGTGCTTACTTGTCCCAAGGACAAAATAAACATGAAAACTTCTTGTCCTGGGCATCAGGCTATAGGAATTCCAAACCTGTGTTGTCAGAGCATATGGATGGTCGGCCATATCAAACACTGCCAGCAAGTCCAGTGGGATTAGAATGCTACAGCCGCCAACCAGCATGGTATAGGTCAAAGTCATCTTCTCCATAAGTTTGTTGCTACTGACTCAAGCAGTTTGTTTAAAAAAAGTAGAAGATAGAATTGCCAAGATCTCCTGGTCTAGAGGAGGCTTTTTCTTAGGAGAGCAGTGGCCACCATGAATGCGAGGTCCAAGAGGACTACTCATGGTTTAATGAGCACTTGATAGTTCTGCGTAGGTGACTAGCAATTTCTGTTGGTGAATTATTAGGTAGCCTGACTGTTAGCAAACTTAAAACCAGGAGCTTTTTCAAATCACATTGAATAAAAGCTATGAATATCTGGTAACCCTTTACCTGTAGAGGGGCAAATGGATTGATGGGTGACAACCTTATCCAAGACAGAGGCTCTAATTGTCTGTCTTATTATCAAGAAACCTTGCAAGTTTTTCACAGAGAGCCGTTGCGGTTATGTTATTGTTTATATTGCCATTCTAGTGGTCAATTCAGAAATCAATTTGAAAGTATGCTTTGAGATATGAGATATTAGTTTGATTAACATATACAATGTTGTTCATTTAGTGCCTAAAAGAAAGTTATATGCCTTCCTTAGTCAGTTCTCCACATTCCTGTTCATCAGACCTCCAGATTCAGCTAAGGAGTAATCCATCAATTGGCAATTTGAATGTTGAGTTGTACCCAAATGTTCTTTTTCTCTCTCCAAATGAACGTCTACAGGCAAAGCCTTATACCTTGATTTGTTGCCACTGCCATTCTTTATTCTCCTTCATATCATCAATTTTATATCATCTTTTCGCTTAATTATTTTCTAATAGTCCTATTCTTACTTTAAAACCCTCATGTGTCATACTACTTCTCCTCCTTTGCTTTAGTTCTTTTGTCCTTTTCTTCCCCAATCTACTCTGTGGGTCACTAGACACAACCAGTGCCTTTTCTTTTTCAGCATTGTAATAATGCAAATCTCTTTCAGGTTCAGAAGGAAAGTTGACAGCCGTTGCACAGAAGATGAGCGTTCTTTCAGGTGAGAGGCTGCTTCTGCTTTTAAAGCAAAACAGATGCTATGGTGATCTTGATGGAGCACAGCTTATTGCAGGATCTTTCCTTTGTAGTAAAACACTTTATTATTGTACATTGGCAGCTGATCTTGGCCACTTTCTTGCATTACACTGAATTGCTCTATGGCTACATTGAAACCTATTTTGTGTACCTGCCAACTTCAGAGCCCAGTTTGCTGTGTATTTGCAATTTCTAGTGCCCTTGTTCTGCACTCTGCTGACGTTTGATTTCCATGTTGAGATCTCCAGATTAGCTCCTTCACTGCTGATTACACAGAAGATCACAACTCCCCACCAATACCTTGCTTTTTTTCTCCAGCATTTACTACTTAAGATGTCGCAGTTTGATAGCACCGCAGGTGATTGGTATTGTCATGCAAGGTGATGGACTGATCTTGTAGGGTAGATAATTATGCAGGTGCTGAAAAGTAGAGCAGATCTTAAACAGCCCTCCCAGGATTTTTCACACCATCCTGTTTTTAATTTCCTTTATAAGTGTAGTAGTCAAATTCTGTAAGTATATGCACAGTGCACATGTGAGCAACATGTGGACGTCCCATCATGTCCTCAAGGAAAAGCTAATTTATTCACCTTATATTTGTAAAGTAAATAGGAAAAAAAGATGTACCAGTATAGAAAACTGTTTGTCTCAAACTATGTTGAATGTTTTTATAATGAAAGATCTGAAAGAGACACGTTAGTGACAGATTCCTTACCTTAGAATATCCCCAGGCGTCAGGCTGGATCCGGAAAGTTTTTGCGTAGCAGTACCCTTGCGCGTCGGTAGGCGGCGTCGTGCGGCTCCGCGTCCGTCGTCGGCGTCGTGATCGCCGGGATGACGTCGCGGGCAGTACTTAGGCGCCGCCCCTGCGCGCTGACGTCAGTTCTTCTTTTTCCGCGCCAGTAAGCGCAGATCCGGGAAGAGCAGTGCCCTAGTCACTTTTTGACTATCTTTTTTGTGAAATTTTTCACTGTTTTCTTCAACGAGTCTTCACGACTCCTAAGGTGTCGTAGGGATGCCCGGCTTTAAGCCCTGCGAGGAATGTGGTCGTATGATGTCCATCACGGACCCCCACCTCGAGTGTCTCTTCTGTCTCGGCCGAGACCACGACACGAAGTCGTGCCCTGACTGCCGGAAACTTCATCCGAAGGCTTTGCGAGAGTGGTCTCGAAAGCTCCTTGAAGTCCGGCAGTCGGCTCCGCGCCGCACCAAGCCCCGGTCCCGGGAGAGGTCGAGGGGCCGGACGCGGAGTCCCCGCCGTTCGTCGGAATCCAAGTCTTCGCGCTCCTCCGGTAAGTCGAAGCACAAGAAGTCTAAGCGGCGTCATCGCTCTAAGACTTCGCCTCGCCGGTCGCGCGACTCGGCTGAGGTCCCTGTCGGCACCGTCCCCGCGGCCCCGGACGTGCCTGTCGAGTTGCCCCCGCATTACCCGTCCTACCCGGGTTCGGGGGCGACTCCGACTCGAACTACAGAAATTCCTGTCGGCCATGGCCCGCCTCTTCGGGCCTCAAGGTCCCTCCGGTGCGCCTTCGGGCCCCGCGGGCCCTGATGGGGTTGCTCCGGCGTCGCCGTCGACTCCGGTCCCGGTGTCGCCTGTCCCACCAGCCTTCGTCCCGGCCTCGGCTCCGGCCCCGGCCTCGACCCCAGTTCCGGTGGTGCCGCAACCCCCATCGACGCCGGTTGACCTAACCACGCCTCCGCCGACGCCGATGTCCCCGGTGCCGTTTCCGACGCCGTCCGGGGCTCCGGGCGGCGTCGTTCCCCGGTTCTCCCCGGGTCCGGACATGGAGCCGGACCGGCGTCGCCCGACGCCGGTTCCGGCGCCGATGAGACCTTGGGTCCCTTATGTCCCTCCTCCTCCATCTTTTCAACCTGAGGAGGACCAGGAGAGCTGGGAAGGGTCTGACGACCCTCTCACACAACAGTGCGAGTTTGACCCGGACTGGGTTGAGGAACTTGGGGATGCCAGTGGGCTGGATACCTCCCCCGACTCTGGCATGCTGTCTCCTCCCGTGGCAACGGAGGAGGGGGCTAATTTTGCAACGGTGTTGCGTAGAGCTGCTGGAGCCTTAAATCTCCAGTTGCCTACAGTGGCCGTCAGGACTAACCTCCTGACTGAAGTGCTTCAGCCGGCGGCCTCCTCTTCGGAGCCTGTGCTGCCGTTCAACGATGCACTCACTGACGTTCTTTTGGGTGCCTGGTCCAAACCCACCACAGGGGCTCCTGTGGATAGGAACGTGGCCCGACGCCATCGCCCGGCTCCGGGCGACCCCCTGTTTCTCTCCCAACACCCCACCCCTGAGAGCTTGGTTGTCCAAGCCTCTGCCTCCCAAACAGCCTTCCCTACCGCCCCTCCGGGTAGGGAATCCAAGCGCCTGGATCACTTTGGGAAGAAGGCTTTCTCTTCCTCCAGTGCTGGCTTGCGGTCTGTTAATACCGCTTGCCTCTTGGGCCGATACACCCACTCCCTGTGGGATTCGGTGGCTGATGTTTTGCCGCAGTGTTCTGAGGAGGTCCAGACACTGCTTACCCGCGCTATTGCGGAAGGGCGTGATGCGGCTAAATATACCATCCGCTGTGGCCTTGATACCGCCGACTCGCTGGGCAGATCGCTTGCAACGACGGTGGCGCTGCGTCGCCACGCCTGGCTGAGAACCACTGGTTTTTCAGGGGATGTCCAGAATACTCTCATGGACATGCCCTTTGATGGAGTCGGTCTTTTTGGTTCGAAGGCAGACCATGCGCTGGAGCGTTTCAAGGACTCACGGGCTACTGCTAAGTCCCTGGGCCTTGCTGTTGTGCGCCCTCCACAAACGTCTGCTTTTCGCCCCTTTCGTGGCCACGGAAGGGGCGCCCAGTCACGTCCACAGCCCGGCCAACGGCCCGCGCAGCAAGCGCCTTCGCGTGGCCGAGGACGTGGATACCGCCGTGGCGGTTCGGGCAACCAGCGTGCGGGTCAGGCCACCACCTCCAACCCGTCCGCGGCCTCCAAGCCCTCCTAGTCCCTCCTTTCAGGTGCACAGCACGCCAGTCGAGGGCAGGGTCCGCCATCACCTTCACCACTGGCGTCCCATCACCTCGGACAAGTGGGTCTTGGACATTGTCCGAAGGGGCTACTCCCTCCCCTTCGAGACCACCCCCCAGCCATGCCACCTCAATTCCACCGCATGTCAGGGGATCACTTGGTGCTTCTACAGAAGGAAGTCACGGCCCTCTTGGCCAAGAGGGCCATCGAGCATGTTCCGACCCCAGAAGTAGGGCGTGGTTGCTACTCCCACTACTTTCTGGTGCCCAAAAGGACAAGGAGGACATGCGTCCTATCTTGGACCTCCGGAACGTCAATCGCTTCCTCCGCAAGGAGAAGTTCAAGATGCTCACCCTAGCTCAGGTCTTGACTGCCCTCGACCCCGGAGACTGGTTGGTGGCGTTGGACTTGCAGGACGCCTATTTCCACATCCCCGTCCTGCCGGCCCACCGGCGTTACCTTCGGTTCACGGTAGGCCTCGAGCATTTTCAGTTCACCGTGCTCCCCTTTGGCCTTACAAGTGCCCCTCGGGTGTTCACGAAAGTGATGGCGGTGGTCGCAGCTCATCTGCGCCGGGCAGGGGTTTCAGTCTTCCCCTACCTCGACGACTGGCTGTTGAAGGCGGGCTCGTCCCAGGCAGTCGTCTCCCACCTCCAGACTACGGCCGGACTCCTGCACTCGCTGGGGTTCTCCATCAATGTGCCGAAGTCGCATCTGATTCCTTCTCCACAGCTCCTTTTCATCGGAGCAGTTCTGGACACGACGCAGTTTCGGGCCTATCCTCCCGAACGGCGAGTCCGGGATATTCAGGCTATGATTCCGATCTTTCAGCCTTTATCCTGGGTTTCGGTACGGATGACCCTGAGGCTGCTGGGCCTCATGGCCTCCTGCATCCTGCTGGTCAATCATGCCAGATGGCATATGCGGGCTCTGCAGTGGGACCTGAAGTTCCAGTGGGCGCAGCACCAGGGCAACCTGTCCGATCACGTCCAGATTTCGGAGGGGACTGCAAGACAGTTGCAGTGGTGGCTCTCGAACCGGCAATGGGTCATGGGCAGATCCCTCTCCCTTCCCCAGCCAGAGCACACTGTTGTGACGGACGCGTCCCTTCTGGGATGGGGCGGTCACATGGGAGAGGCGGAGATCAGAGGCCTCTGGTCTCCGGCGGAGTCCCGGCTCCATATCAACCTTCTGGAGCTCCGGGCGATCCGACTTGCACTCAAGGCATTCCTTCCCTCTGTCAAAGGGAAGGTGGTGCAGGTGTTCACCGACAACACCACCGCCATGTGGTACTGCAACAAACAGGGCGGGGTGGGGTCGTGGACCCTTTGTCAGGAGGCTCTGCGCCTCTGGACATGGCTGGAACATCAGGGCATGTTCCTGATGGTTCAACACCTGGCAGGTTCCCTGAACGCCAGGGCGGACGAACTCAGCCGCAGGTGCATGATGGATCACGAATGGCGTCTTCACTCGGAAGTGGCGCAAGGACTCTTTCTACAGTGGGGAGAGCCTTGGTTAGATCTATTCGCCACCGAAGAGAACGCGCAATGTCATCAGTTTTGCGCGTTGGAATTTCCAAGGCGGCACTCGCTCGGCGACGCTTTTCGTCACGAGTGGAGTTGCGGTCTATTGTACGCCTTTCCGCCTATACCACTTCTACCCAGAGTGTTGAAGAAAATTCGGCACGACCGGGCCCAAGTCATTCTTGTGGCTCCGGACTGGGCTCGAAGAGTTTGGTATCCCGAGCTACTCAATATGAGCGTAGATCCCCCGATCCGTCTGCCTCTTCGGGAGGATCTTCTGTCGCAGCAGCAGGGGACGGTCCTCCACCCGAACCTGTCCAGTCTACACCTGCTTGCGTGGAGATTGAGCGGCGGCAGTTGATTCCTTTCGACTTGCCTCCCGAAGTTTGTGATGTAATTCTGGCAGCCAGGCGTCCCTCCACTAAGGTGGTATACGCCTGCAGGTGGAACAAATTTGTGGCATGGTGCACAGCAAAGGCTGTGAATCCCCTTTCTGCCCCTCTGTCTGAGGTCCTTCTGTTCCTTCTCTCTCTGGCCCAACAGGGTTCTGCCCTGGGTACCATCAAGGGTTATCTTTGTGCTATCTCGGCCTTCCTCAGGCTCCCTGATCAGCCCTCCCTTTTCAAGTCCCCTGTTGTTAACAGGTTCTTAAAAGGCATTACTCACCTCTTTCCTCCTGTTCCGTTTGTGATGCCTCAGTGGGACTTGAACTTGGTTCTTACCTTTTAATGTGCGCTCCCTTTGAGCCTCTACATAACTGTCCTCTTCGTCTTCTGACTCTAAAGACAGCCTTTCTGGTGGCCATCACCTCCGCTCGGCGGGTGAGTGAGCTCCAGGCTCTATCTTGCAAACCTCCCTTTCTGTCTGTTCATCCAGACAAGGTTGTTCTTCGGACGCGTCCGTCCTTCTTGCCAAAGGTGGTTACTGCTTTCCATATTGGGCAGACCATCACTTTGCCCACTTTCTTTCCGCCTCCGCATCCTTCCAGAGAGGAAGAGAGGCTCCACCGTCTGGACCCAAAACGTGCGCTCTCCTTCTATATTGACCGCACAAAACACTTCCGGGTGGATGACCAGCTCTTTGTTGGCTACGTGGGCGCCAAAAAGGTCGGGCGGTGCACAAGAGGACCATCTCCCGCTGGGTTACCTTGTGCATCAAGACCTGCTATTCTTTGGCGAAGAAGGAGCCTCCTGTTGGGCTGCGTGCCCATTCCACGAGGGCAACGGCTGCTACCACGGCCTTGGGCCGCGGTGTTCCGCTGCCGGTTATTTGTCAGGCAGCTACGTGGGCCTCGCTGCACACGTTTACAAAGCATTACTGCCTTGACAGTCAGGTCCGGAGGGACGGCTTCTTTGGCCGTTCTGTCCTCCAGGACTTCCTTGTCTGATCTTTGTTCGCAGACCCACCACCGGGGTTGGTATTGCTGGGGTATCTATTCTAAGGTAAGGAATCTGTCACTAACGTGTCTCTTTCAGATGCACAAGTTACTAACTTGTGTAACGATATATCTGTAAGACAGTAGTTAGTGACAGATTCCTTACCGCCCACCCATCCTCCCCGTTCTGCGAACTGATTTCTAGGGTTAACGACATCCCTTTCAGGGCCCTAGTATTTTTCAGACACCTATGTCAGCTTCTTGCATGGCTCTGCGTTCCTGGCGCGGAAAGTCGTGTACAGAACTGACGTCAGCGCGCAGGGGCGGCGCCTAAGTACTGCCCGCGACGTCATCCCGGCGATCACGACGCCGACGACGGACGCGGAGCCGCACGACGCCGCCTACCGACGCGCAAGGGTACTGCTACGCAAAAAACTTTCCGGATCCAGCCTGACGCCTGGGGATATTCTAAGGTAAGGAATCTGTCACTAACTACTGTCTCTTACAGATATATCGTTACACAAGTTAGTAACTTGTGCATTACTGCTCACAAGCATAGCAAAAAGATTTATTGGATTAGTTTTAAGACAATTCTAATCTGTCCTCCAATTTGTAAACCCTGTACAGTTAAAAGTGGGCCAGAGTGCTAACTGCCTCTTTGTAAGCATATCCATTTTATTGACTTTTTGTTAGTCTGTGTAAAACCAAGTGTAGAAAATGACCATCTTATGCATAATGTTCCTCTCAGATTTTGGCCCCATCTGCTTTGTTGTCTTTAGAATTCTGTGGATTTGCCCTTGTTAACCAGTAGTAAAAAGCCTGTGCTCCCCGATTAAACATGGCTAAATTGGCCTATTCCTGAGTGGCACATTTAACTTACCTGTAAGTGGCTAATATGTGTTGTAGAAGGTGCGCACCGGAAGTACAAGCAAATGCTGCTTGTGGTTCCACTACAGTTGCAGTGCAGACATGGCTATACGCATATCCTATGTAGCCTTATGCTGCAATGTAAAAGCTGCAGTGCAGCCTTTTAAAATAACTCTTTTAGTAGGTAAAAAAACTCAATTTTAAATATTATATTAGTAAGTCACCGATATGTAAGCATTATAGCCCACAGGATTGGGTGCATGGTATTTAAAAGTGGGATAGGTAGAAAATTATTATTGCCATATACCTACAGTGACATGGTACAAAAAGCTATTTTGACTGTGACAGACCTAGCTGCCCTATGTAGAAAACCAGGGTGCAGATTTAAATACTAATACTGGTAACTATGAAAAGGGACCAGCAAGAAAAATAATTACACAGCTATTTTTAATAGTTCAGCGATAAATATTGAGAAAAGGTAACTTTTAGAGAATTCGCTTTTCCCTCCCTGAAACTCTTGGAGGCCAATTTGCTTTATTCCATGTATAAGAACCTGAGGCAACTTAAAATTTTAATTCACAATCTTGTGTTAATAAAAGATAATAGAAAAAGGGCTAAAAAAAAGCATACAGAGTGTATCACAAACATATTTTTTTATTATTTAGCATTCAATTCTCATTATTAAATATACTGGAAATATTAATAAGAGATACTAATAAGACCATATATTCTTCATAAAATCAGAGAAATTTGCCACACACATATACTACGTTTGCATCTACATTTTTATTAACCATTTATAGAGCGCCCGGCTACCCAGCGGGTTTCCCGGCGCTGAGCATAGGCAGAGATGCAGCTGGAGTCAGGCAGGAACTGGAATAACCAGGTTTTTAGATGTTTACGTAATAGCAGCAGGGAGGTGCGGTGTCTTAACAATTGCGGTAGGGCATTCCAAAGTTTTGGACCTAAGTATGCAAATGAGCATCCGCCGGTACAAGCCAGACGGATTCTAGGCACACAGCAGAGACCCTGATTCGCGGATCTCAGTCTCTGACAAGGTTGATGGGGGGAGACTAGGTCATTTACATATCTGGAGCCAAGTCCAGCTCTAGCTTTAAACCTAAAGCAAAGAGCTTTAAATTGCACTCTTTCCAATTGGCAGCCTGTGCAGCTCGCGGAAATAGTAGAGGCCGGGGAATGTCTCGGGAGCCGAGCAATAAGTCTGTGCAGAACTCAGCTGCAAATCTGCAGGCGGCGGATGCAGGCCCTGTCAGCTCCTAGGTAGAGAACATTGCCGTAATCCACTCTTGAGAGTACCAGGGCCTGAATCAGTGTCCTTTGTGCCGAGTGAGGAATAATAAAAATTTGCAGAGTGAGGAATCATAACAATTTTTCGCACCCATTTCATTACGGCAAAGCAGGTGGATGCAACTTGGGGACGCATGGACAGTGTCTCATCTAGCCAAAAACCCAGACTTTTAACTTTGGGGGATAAAGTTGGAAGGGTCCCCAGAGACTCAGGCCAGTATTCGGGGCCCCAGTATTGTGGGTTCCTACCTAAAACCATAACCTTGGTTTTATCACCGTTTAGTTTAAGCGAGTTGCTTTCCATCCAGGAGGCAACCCATCTGAGACAGAGGTTGAAAGACTCGGAGTTAAGCCCCTGTGGGGACTACAAAGAAAAAATGTCAAACACACCCACATCTGAACAACAAAATATAGTGGATTTGTCAAACGGACAATAATATTTGATATTATGATCTGTAGACAAAACAGTAATTGTTTCATTCTGTTGAATTGATTTCTTTTAAATAAGTTTCCATGTGGCTTGTATTCAATTGTGTACGTGCGTTTCAGCAAGACGCCTTCTTCAGGAAAGTCACATGCTAATGACACTCAAAAGTACCTGCAAATGCATACTACAATGAATAAAGCCCTCACCAATGATCAACCAATAAAATACAAAAACGTTTTTTCCTAAAATAAAAGTATGCTTTTATTAGGAAAAAACTTTTGTATTTTATTGGTTGCTATCTAAATCTTTTCACCAGAATTCCTGTGAAGCACCCTGCCTTTTTCCCTATCAAACGTCTGTCTCTGGGTTTGTTGTGGATACAGTGCCTGCTTCAAACTGGATTTTAGTGTTGGATTTGGGAGGACATTGTGATTACCATAGTCCACTCCTTACACACCCAGCCTCAGAGCCCAAGTTTAGTGTGACTGAAGACTTTCCTCATCTTGAAAATTCCGTGACACATTGTGTTTTGGGCCTGTTTTCAATAAAGCACATGGTGACTACTGCAAATGTAGGCAGGCCAATCTCTGGGAACCTTTCCTCCATTGATTAGAGAGTAATTAGAAGTGTCTTAGAGTGTTCAACCTCCAGCCACAGGCTAGTGAACCCTACAAAGCTGGACCCCCACCCAGCCTTAGTCAGAACACGATTGGACCTGTGGAAGAACAGAAGAGGACTGAACCTTCTGCTTTCATTGTGGTGTTAATAAAGGTAGGGGTGTCAAAGTAAGGTAGCAGAAGGGCATGAGGAAGATTATCAAAAAAACTTTGCATTTCAAAAGAGAAACATCTATTTGTTGGATATACAGTTGAGTCCTGTTGTTCAATTTGGATCCTCATTTTTGGCAAAATGACCTTCCTCTGCAAGGGTTTGCAGTTGATGCTTACCCATGTTGTATTTATCTCAGTTATGAGTAGTTGTGCTGAAAGGTCTATAAATAAAATGAATTCCAGTTATATTTGGTGGATTCACTTCACCCTGCTGCTGTATTGCAAAATATACAGAAAAAACTGGCCTATCAGTGACTGGCTGTGCTGCATCCCACTACATAAAAATTCACAGATGGGGCCGACGCTGATAGGGTAAGTGTGGAAAATAGGTGAAAGTTCATCAAAACTAGGGCATGTCCACTGTACTGTGCTTCAACAACACCATAAAAGTCAAGGCACAATGCTAGTAGTTCGAGAGCAAGACCACAAGGAAACTTATAGGGAGGAAACGGGCCAGTGGAAGAAACAGGAAATTTAGAGAGGGGAAAGAGGAATTCTAGATGGTGGGGGTAGGGAATCGCGCTCCTCAACAGGAGCATGTCCAGGAAAAAAGCTCCCCAGCAAGAGCAAACCTGCTACATGTCAGAGCAGTTACAGCGTGGGGAAGTGCAAACAGCAGAAAGCTGGAATAAAGCTTGAAGGAACTTGTGTCAGCAAGTGACATGAGACCTCAGGTTTGGCTGTTGGTGACTCAAATAGTACTTGTATAGCGTGGCTAATCAATCAATCAATCATGTCACTTATAAAGCGCACTACATACCCGCGAGGGTCTCAAGGCGCTGGGGGAAGAGGGGGGTGGTGCTGCTACTGATCGAAGAGCCAGGTCTTGAGGAGTCTTCTGAAGGCCAGTAGGTCTTGGGTCTGTCGGAGGTTGGTTGGGAGGGTGTTCCAGGTCTTGGCGGCGAGGTGGGAGAAGGATCTGCCGCCGGCGGTCGTTTTCCGGATGCGGGGGACTGTGGCGAGGGCGAGGCTGGTCGAGCGGAGCTGGCGGGTGGGGGTGTAGAAGCTGAGTCGTCTGTTGAGGTAGGCTGGTCCGGAGTTGTGGAGTGCTTTGTGTGCGTGGGTGAGGAGCTTGAAGGTTATCCTCTTGTTGACAGGGAGCCAGTGCAGGTCTCTCGTGGGGTGTGATGTGGCTGCGTCGGGGGATGTCGAGGATAAGACGTGCAGAGGCGTTCTGGATGCGTTGCAGCCGTCTCAGGAGCTTAGCCGTCGTTCCTGCGTAGAGGGCATTTCCGTAGTCCAGCCTGCTGGTGACGAGGGCCTGGGTGACTGTTTTTCTTGTTTCGGTGGGGATCCACTTGAAGATCCTGCGGAGCATTCGGAGGATGTTGAAGCAGGATGAGGAAACGGCGTTGACCTGCTTAGTCATGGAGAGGGTGGGGTCGAGGATGACCCCTAGGTTGCGTACGTGGTCGGTGGGTGGCGGGGCTGTTCCCAGTGATGTTGGCCACCAGGAGTCGTCCCAGGCTGAAGGGTTGGAACCAAGGATGAGGACCTCCGTCTTGTCCGAGTTCAGCTTCAGGCGGCTGGTCCTCATCCATTCGGCGACGGCCTTCATTCCTTCGTGGAGGTGGGCTTTGGCGGTGTGAGGGTCTTTGGTGAGGGAGAGGATCAGCTGGGTGTCGGCGTAGGAGATGATGTTGAGGTTGTGCTGTCGGGCGACATGGGCGAGGGGTGCCATGTAGATGTTGAACAGCGTTGGGCTGAGGGAGGAGCCTTGGGGTACGCCGCAGATGATCTTGGTGGCCTTGGATCGGAAGGGGCGAGGCGGACGCTTTGTGTTCTGCCGGAAAGGAAGGATGTGGTCCAGTCCAGGGCCTTCTCTTGGATCCCGGCGTCGTGAAGGCGTGTTCGTAGTGTGTGGTGGCAGACCGTGTCGAAGGCGGCTGATAGGTCCAGGAGGATGAGGGCTGCTGTTTCTCCGTTGTCTAGCAGGGTCCTGATGTCATCGGTGGCGGCGATGAGGGCGGTTTCGGTGCTGTGGTTGCTGCGGAAGCCGGACTGGGAAGGGTCCAGGATGTTGTTCTCCTCCAGGTAGCGGGTCAGTTGTTTGTTGACGATTTTCTCGGTGACCTTCGCGGGGAACGGGAGCAGAGAGATGGGTCGGAAGTTCTTGAGGTCCTTGGGGTCTGCCTTGGGTTTCTTGAGTAAGGCGGTGATCTCGGCGTGCTTCCAGCTTTCCGGGAAGGTTGCTGTCTCGAAGGAGATGTTGATTATTTTCCGGAGATGGGGCGCGATGGCTGTACTGGCTTTGTTGAAGATGTGGTGAGGGCACGGGTCTAGCGGTGAACCGGAGTGGATGGTGTTCATGATCTCGCTGGTGTCCTCGTCGTTGATGTTGGTCCAGGAGAGCAGGCGGTTGGTGGTTGTGGGGGCAGTGGTCTCGGTGGTTGCCGGGGCGGTCGTGGTGTTGAAGCTGTCGTGGATGTCGGCGATTTTGTGGTGGAAGAAGGTGGCCAGTGAGTCGCACAGGTCTCGCGACGGCTGGATGTCGTTGGTGTTGGAGCTGGGGTTGGAGAGTTCCTTCACGATGTTGAAGAGCTCTTTGCTGTTGTGTGCGTTGTTGTCTAGGCGGTCTTTGAGTGAGGCCCTTTTGGCGGATCTGATGAGGTGATGGTGACTGCGGGTGGCGCTCTTGTGGGTGGCGTAGCTGTCCGCTGTCCGTTCGTGGAGCCAGATCTTCTCCAGTTTTCGGCATGTTCGTTTGGAGGCCTGGAGGTCTTCGGTGAACCAGGTGGCTTTCTTGCTGGTGTGGCTGTTGGGCGGATTCTTGAGCGGGGCGAGGGTGTTGGCGCAGTCGTCGATCCACTGTCTGAGGTTGCGGGCGGCGGTGTCGGGGTCGGAGGGTTCGGCGGGTGGGCTCAGGGCGAGGGTTGTGGTTAGCTGGTCTTCCGTGACTCTGCTCCAGCAGCGGCGAGGCATTTGTTCGGTGCGGTGGTGCGTGGTGGGCTTCCTGTAGGTGAAGTGGATGCAGTGGTGGTCAGTCCAGTGGGGTTCGGAGGTGTGGTTGAAGGAGACGTGTGGGCTTGCGAAAAGATGGAGTCTAGCGTGTGGCCGGCGGCGTGGGTGGGTGTAGTCACGAGCTGTCTGAGTCCGAGGGTGGCGAGGTTGTCGATCAGGGTGGTTGAGTTGGTGTCCTTGTTGTTCTCGAGGTGGAAGTTCAGGTCCCCGAGGAGGATGTAGTCCGTGGAGGCGATGGCGTGTGTGCTGACGAAGTCAGCGATGGAATCGCTGAACTGTGGTCGGGGTCCGGGGGGTCTGTAGATGAGGGTTCCTCTGAGGGTGGTGTTGGGATCGGTGTGGATCTGGAAGTGCATGTGTTCGGCGGTGCTGAGGGTGTCGTCGGTGTTGGTTGAGACTCTGAGGGTGTTCCTGTGGACGATGGCGATGCCTCCTCCGACTCCGTTGGTGCGGTCCCTGCGGGTGATCTTGTATCCGTCCGGGATGGCAATGGCGATGTCGGGGGCTGAAGCGGGATTCAGCCAGGTCTCCGTCAGGAATGCGACGTCTGGGGAGGTTGAGTCGAGACGGTCCCAGATTTCGATGGCGTGTTTGCGGGTGTTGAGGAGGATGCATCTGAGGTAGTTGGGTTCTTTCCTGGGCGGTGGTTTGGCGGGGCGGGTGCTGGCGAAGCTGCAGTTCCGGCAGGTGAAGGGCCCTTGGGTGCGCTTCGGGGTGGCCTGGTAGCAGGCGTGATCTTTTCCGGGGTTGAGTGCGTGGAGGGTGCTGGCGTCGTATCGGCGTCTGTTGATGTGGCGGGCGCGGGGGATGTCCGGACCAGGGGGTCTGGCGCTGGGCGCGGTCACGGCGCGGACGGGCGCAGACGGGCTTGCCTTAGGCGCGCCCGCGCAGCGGCCGCCATAAATGGGGAGGTGGGAGGGAGGAGCAGGGAATGGGGCAGCGAATGGGCAGTGAGGGGGCGGGGCCGCAGGTGCGCAGCGGCTGGAAACAGGCACAGAAGGGAAAACGAGCACAATCAGGGCATCAAGGGGGCACAGAAAGGAAAAAAAAAAAAACGAGCACAATCAGGGGCAGCAAGGGGGCACAGAAAGGAAAAAACTAGCACAATCAGGGGCAGCAAGGGGGGCACAGAAAGGAAACAAGCATTTGCAATGCAATAGGTCTCGCATTATTAAAGTTTGAGCTATTGGCATTGCTAAATAATGCAACACCCAGCAGTGTTGCATGTGGTGGTGCTGAGTAATGCTGCGATGGTGCTGAGTGATGCTGTGGTGGTGCTGAGTGGTGGTGTGGTGGTGCTGAGTGATGCTGTGGTGGTGCTGAGTGATGCTGTGGTGGTACTGAGTGATGCTGTGGTAGTGCTGAGTGATGCTGTGGTGGTGCTGAGTGATGCTGTGGTGGTGCTGTGGTCATGCTGAGTGGTGCTGTGTTCGTGCTCAGTGGTGGTGTGGTGGTCGTGCTG
This sequence comes from Calotriton arnoldi, assembly GCA_963921515.1. NCBI lineage: Eukaryota > Metazoa > Chordata > Amphibia > Caudata > Salamandridae > Calotriton > Calotriton arnoldi. The sequence continues at coordinate 742,892 of CAWUFW010001876.1, forward strand.
AGTGATGGTGTGGTGGTGGTGCTGAGTGGTGGTGTGGTGGTGCTGAGTGATGCTGTGGTGGTGCTGAGTGGTGCTGTGGTGGTGCTGAGTGGTGCTGAGTGGTGCTGTGGTGGTGCTGAGTGGTGCTGAGTGGTGCTGAGTGGTGCTGTGGTGGTGTTGAGTGGTGGTGTGGTGGTGGTGTGATGGTGCTGAGTGGTGGTGTGATGGTGCTGAGTGGTGGTGCTGAGTGGTGGTGCTGAGTGGTGGTGCTGAGTGGTGGTGCTGAGTGGTGGTGCTGAGTGGTGGTGCTGAGTGGTGGTGCTGAGTGGTGGTGCTGAGTGGTGGTGCTGAGTGGTGGTGCTGAGTGGTGGTGCTGAGTGGTGGTGCTGAGTGGTGGTGCTGAGTGGTGGTGCTGAGTGGTGGTGCTGAGTGGTGGTGCTGAGTGGTGGTGCTGAGTGGTGGTGCTGAGTGGTGGTGCTGAGTGGTGGTGCTGAGTGGTGGTGCTGAGTGGTGGTGCTGAGTGGTGGTGCTGAGTGGTGGTGGTGTGATGGTGCTGAGTGGTGCTGTGGTGGTGGTGCTGAGTGGTGCTGTGGTGGTGGTGCTGAGTGGTGCTGTGGTGGTGGTGCTGAGTGGTGCTGTGGTGGTGGTGCTGAGTGGTGCTGTGGTGGTGGTGCTGAGTGGTGCTGTGGTGGTGGTGCTGAGTGGTGCTGTGGTGGTGGTGCTGAGTGGTGCTGTGGTGGTGGTGCTGAGTGGTGCTGTGGTGGTGGTGCTGAGTGGTGCTGTGGTGGTGGTGCTGAGTGGTGCTGTGGTGGTGGTGTGATGGTGCTGTGGTGGTGCTGTGGTGGTGCTGTGGTGGTGCTGAGTGGTGGTGCTGAGTGGTGGTGCTGAGTGGTGGTGTGGTGGTGCTGAGTGATGCTGTGGTGGTGGTGCTGAGTGATGCTGTATACCTTCCCATTCAGTGCTCTAATTTCCTTTTATGAACGAACACCTTCGAGTTGACCTCCAATAAAAGTACATTATTCATGCCCTGTTTATATAGCCGCAAAAGCATGTTTTTGTAGATGATCCACTTTTCGTGTTTGGTAGGTAATGTTTTACTAGTCTATATGCTTCCCCTATACCGCACCCCTGTCAACAGTGACGTTGTCACTTTTAAGGCTTTTGAAACTCCTTCCGATTAATTAGCCTTGCCGACCCCCTTAATAACGTATCAGCGCGTCCGCCCCTTTCTGGCACTCACCAGCTGTAGCAGGCGCTCCCGGCACGGAGGATAATGCTGACCCGCACTTCCTTGCAGTAGCGCAGCAGCACTCGTGGAGAGCTGAACTTGGTGGCCCCATGGCACGGAGGGGCAGACAGGAGGACCAGAAGCACGAGGGGCAGCCCGCCAGGGCAGCTCATGGTGAGACCTTAGGGGAGCACTGCTTCTTCCGGTCCGGAGCTAGGGCGCCCCTAGCGAGCATTGTGACGTCACACAATTCAAGTCAAGCCGTAACGCAATAACGAAACGCTCCGTAGAAGTCACGCCTGGAATTACGTCACACCGGGCATTCATCGTACCTCTTTGATGTTCATGAGCGGTAAGACTCACGAGAACAGCACGCGCGCTCACTGTTATCACCATAGACATCAAAAAAGGACGTGGAATCGCGCGCACACCACAGAGGAGCGGGGGGAGGGAGCGCGGCAGCAAGACGAACGCGCGCTGCTGCGCGTTCTGGCCACCGTCGGGAATGGGCGCGGCAAAGGCGGGACATGCGCCCGCCTTTGACCAATCGCGTGCCGTCTCCGTAAAAAAAACGCACGCTCCAGCCAATGTGGGCTTCCAAAAGCAAAACCACACGCACGAGCGTGTGGGTAACTTTCAGAAGCCCTTTCTATGCAATAGGTCTCGCATTTATGAGAGTTTGAGCTATTCGCATTGTAAATGACAATGCCTTTTATTTATGTGTTGATTTTTAAAACAAATAAAAGGCATTGCCATTTACAAAGCCAATAGTTTACTTAAACTCTCGCAAATGCGAGACCTATTGCATTGCAAATGCTTGTTTTTAAAGGCAAGCACAATGCAAGTGTTTTCAGAAAGGATAAGTGGTGTCTGTTGCGTGACACTGTTGCTCAGTATAATATTCAACACACTGCATGCGACATGTACCAGTGCTGGGGCTGCATGGCTTCCTAAAGCTCTAGCGGCTCAAAGCGCTATGTAGCACGTTTCTTGCGTTACTCTTCAAACTACCCGTCACGACACATAGGTACTGCATTCATTATCCTTTGCCATATAAATTGAGCTTGTAAACGTGCTCCTCTTGGTTTCAAGATCTTTCTTTCGAGGAAGCGCAGTAGTTAGCTTAGAGAGGTTTAATTTCTCTATAGAGTTCCAATTACTTCTTTAGAATCGATAATCAAAGTATTTTTTGTTCCCCTTGGTGTTCGTGGTTAAATGATCTTTACTTATGCATACACACTGTCATTCGCAAATACCCCACAATATGAAGCTGTAATAGGGAAGATTTAAAAAAAATAGGATTTATAAAAATTAAAAACAAAAATAATAATAGACCATAATTTTGAAATAATGCTGCCCAGCCATTAGCAGCCGTCATAGCTGATACTAAAACAGGCTTTAATCCTTTATTAATGCACAACGCCTGGGTAGGTCAGTGTTCTGCTCACACCCTGCCGCCTTGAGTCCCCTCCACCGAGCCGAGTCCATGGCAATGCCCCCCACCCCCAAGTCTGCCAGTTTAGGAGGTATGGGGCAGCAACTGAAGCAGTCTACCTCTTGAAATATCACTCTTGTTGCTTTTTTTTTTTTAATATGAATCCAAACGGTTCTAGACAGGTGCATTTGCCACAAATGTAACTTTTCCTGCAGCTTCTGTCTGGAAGTCCCCCCTCCATACACACGCACCGCCGGCCAGTAGTAGCGCTAAGGGCTGCACGGCTGTCTGGACTGGGCCCGCTGAGGGAAGCATCGAGGGCTGTTGTAGGGAGACCGGACGGGTCCGGTTGGACTGAGAGGAAGGGAGAGACCAGAGAAGGGAGGAAAGGAACGGAAAATAAGGGAGCGGGGATGAACGCGAGGAGGTAAAGAGAGGTGAAAAGAAGAATAAAGGAGTGTCTGGGGAGGGCAGGACGAACAGAGGGCGAAGCGCAGTGTACGAGGGTCACTCGATGATGAACGCACTTCCACCAACGCGTAACCGTTAGAAAGCATTGGAAACAGGAGGGGGAGGGTACAGCTACCCAACGGAAGGACACGCAGTATCAACACCGGAAGAATGAGGGGCTGAGCCTACCCTGCTGGGATTAAAAGTTATCGGCTTCAGAACGACCCAGAAACGAGAAGTAGTCAACAGTGGCTGAAGGGAAAATATTGAGACTGAGGGGTGGGGGTGATGAGAGATGGGGGCGTGGGGGGCTGTGGGAGTGTGTAAGTGAAGGGCTGAAAGGGAGGACCCAGAAGGGAAAGAAAGAAGTGCCGAAGCGAGGAGAGTGAAGAAAGGGGAGGGGAGGGAGGCGACGGAGAGCCAAGGGTTGAAAGAACAAGAAAAACATGCATTGGCAACGCACAGAGGAGAGCTATTGATTTTGAAGTGCTTGTTGTTTTAGCAAAATATGGAGGCTTCTGATTATTTTGGAATACTTGTCAAATTTGTCAAATACACGGCCTTCGGAACGGAGTCTGTCCCTTTTACTGCCCCAGTGTTTTATTCTGTGCTTTCGTGTGCCTCTAGTCAAACTTTATTGACTTTCCATTAGGCAAGAATAAATCCCATCCAAGCCTTTCAACGACCCAAAGCTCTCCCAACTATCGCACTGTCCCAATTGATGTATCCCCAAATTCAAGCATTGCTCCCGCTGTTCAGGTGTTTTACGACAAAGCTTAGGACAGTGTTGTAACCGAAAGGCAGAGTCCTTCCTGACTTTGTTATGCAGACATCCCTCACAAACGTATAACGATCATAGACACGTTTTGCCCTTTGGGGACATTTCGGGGTGATATTACTCATTTTAAGAGTAAATGTAATTCTAGAGACGCCCTGTGTCAAATAATTAGTGCTTTAAGAAAAATGTTGAAAATATTGGCTGGCCGATAACGTGCTTGAGGTAAATTAAGCATTCCCATGATTGTTCACGTGCTTGAAATGAAGATGACCTCCGCTGACCTCGTCCACCCCCTCCCCTTTGTACTGCGATCCTTACCCCTCCCGCTCTTTACAGCGTTTCCCTCGGGGTCCCCCAGTCTGTATTACAGGGGCTTTACTGTCCTGTAGAAAGGGGGCGGGGTCGCAGCAGTAACCTCGAGTCTTTGTTCACAACGTTGAGGCGTTATCTCAGGTTCCCTGTGTCCTCGGGGAGGGGGCAGTGGGAAGCCAGGGGCAAATGCTGCCTGGTGCATGTTTCTTTTCAGCCCTCGGAAGCAGAACATTTTCTCTGCAAAACACAGCAGCGCCAGGCGAGATATGGGGCCATTAATCGTGCAAAAATGTCCTGCACCATCCAGAACACATTATACACGTTTTCTTTCAAAGTGCTCCGCGCACAGCTTGTTTATTTTTAAACGCACCATTATCACACGCGTCTTGGTTCTGTGCTACGAATGTTTCACAGGTGAGCCATCGCGATAATATATGACGGAAAGCCCCTCCGCCGTATGTGTTGCAGTTCGCCACCGGCGCGTTCCTTGACAGAGGATGGAGGGGCAGGGTGGGCAGTGGCTTTTCGCCTTGTGGACTCCACCGGTGCTTTCACCGGCAGTGGGTTGTCAGAACCGCACTGTTTCTAGGTCTGGCTTGACAGCTTTGCTGCACACCTTTGTTCCGACGTAAACATGAAATTAAATGGCCAAGCTGTATGATCCTGTGACAAATCACATTGGTCACACAGTGCCCTAGTAGTCCCTTTAGCCAAAGTAAAATGAGAAAAGGGTAAACACCAATATTAAGTGCTATATAACACAACTGAGCTTTGCTTTAAGTGATTTCCCCATCGACTCTGCACACAGCATTGAGGAAAAACAAATGTAGGCTGCACCAGTTCTTCAACTGGAAACTCTTAAAGATGTACATTTGACCATTTACATATATGCCTTGATTCAAAATATGTAAATCACCTTCAAGTTACTTTCAGATTCGTAGTCAAATACTACATAGTCAAAGAACTTGACCCTGTTGGGTCACAGTCACTGAGGCCCAGCAAGCCCGCACCGGATTTTTACACTTGTCAATTCAGACAACTCTACTGCACACTCGCTGTTGAACACTCCTCATCATACACCAATAATATCCCTTGCAACCACAATGACAATTTTTCCATCCTCTGTAGCTTGGTGTTTCCACTTGTGCGAACGCCATGTGCGGATCCTTCCATCAACAAGGTACAATTACAGCAGAGGGGATTCTCATCTACCCACAGATTAGTCACTGGATGGAAACAGGCAATGCATGGAGATCTTTTCAGGCTTGCCAAGGCTGACTAGCCAATAATACCCGTGACAACAAAAGAGAATGCAGTGTCCGAGAAGCAATGGAGTGGAAGTCAAGCCTTCCAGTAGCCCCAAATGACCAGAACTTCCATGTTTGTCCAGCTCCTTCAAAACATCGACGGTCCTCCATGAGTGTAAAACAAACCAGGAGGCGCCATCTTTTGAGCGGGAGGGGGCTGTTCCGCAGTCCTATAGGACTCAGACACTGGCAGCTGGTCTACTAGGTTATTAAAAGTGTTTTTAGTGGGTACACAAAGTCACACGTGTACCTTGGGTAGTAGAACCCTCAGGAGCCCTCACTTTGGGTTAAGCCACGATTCTCCAACTCCCTCTATTGCCCAGGATAAGCTTCCTCAAGCTGCTCTCATAGAAGATGCACCTTCAATCTCAAAGGCGAGCCAGGGAAGCGCGTACCACTTGTCAGCACTGTGGAGGTATGCGTGCACACGTGAGCACACACAACACTGGAAAACAGATAAGGCCAGGGAGCAACACAGGCCTGTGCCCCTCCTACACATACAAAACCTCGGGACAACAAACTGCTACTATGCGATCACAACGAACCTGCTGTTATACATATGAAAGAATGCGCCTTGAAACAGAATCTGCCTTGAAACCAGTAAATGCAACGTTAGTACTAGCTGACACTCCCATTTCCGTCACACATGGAGGGCCTGTGTACCTTGAACTGAAATGCTAAGTCATTCTCCTTGCCCAGCCTCCCTCAGGCTCCCCTACAAGCAGACAGACGTCAGAGAGAGCCAAACGTACAAGTTCATTCGATCCCGTTTTTTTCGCAGTCTTGTCAGAGGGCCCCGTGTGAAAAGGGTGAATGTGGAGGTTAACTTGTCCAGAACAAGGCATCCTGGATCGACTGATGTATTTTTTATCAGCTCGACGTTTTCAAAACCGGAGCCTCGGCCGCTGGAAGGCTGGCCGAGGAATACCTTTCACAAAGACGGCTCTCCTCGGGAGAGCATGTGGTAAACAAACTGTGGGGGCGAGCGGCAGAGAGAGTGAGAGCTGTGCGGGGCTAGGATGACCAGAATTGTAAAGCCAACAAGCACGGAATAGAAACGGTGCGCGCGCACCACAGAGGAGCCGAACGTGAAACCAGTGGTGCGCGCGCACCACAGAGGAGCGGGGGCCAGGGAGCGCGGCAGCGAAGCGAACGCGCGCTGCTGCGCGTTCTGGCCACCGTCGGGAATGGGAGGAGCAAAGGCGGGACATGCGCCCGCCTTTGCCCAATCGCGTGCCGTTTTTTTTAAAAAAACGCACGCTACAGCCAATGTGGGCTTCTGAAAACAAAACCACACGCACGAGCGTGTGGGTCGTTTTCAGAAGCCCTTTCTAAAGGTCTCAAACTGCGCGAGCAGTGCTACGCACTGCAACGCTAGGCGCGAGACCTAAAAACTAGCACAATCCGGGGCAGCAAGGGGGGGGCACAGAAAGGAAAAACGAGCACAATCAGGGGCAGCAAGGGGGGGGCACAGAGAGGAAAAACGAGCACAATCGGGCAGCAAGGGGGCACAGAAAGGAAAAACGAGCACAATCTGGGGCAGCAAGGGGGGCACAGAAAGGAAAAACGAGCACAATCAGGGGCAGCAAGGGGGCACAGAAAGGAAAAACGAGCACAATCAGGGGCAGCAGCAGGGCACACAGACTGAGCTGTGTGGTGGGGGAGCGACCTACCAGTCAAGGTCAGGGGTCGCTCTCTTCACCACGCAGCGGCCGCCATAAATGGGGAGGTGGGAGGGAGGAGCAGGGAATGGGGCAGCGAATGGGCAGTGAGGGGGCGGGGCCGCAGGGGCGCAGCGGCGGGAAACAGGCACAGAAGGGAAAACGAGGCACAATCAGGGCATCAAGGGGGCACAGAAAGGAAAAAAAACAGAGCACAATCAGGGGCAGCAAGGGGCACAAAGGAAAAAGCAGGCACAATCCGGGGCAGCAAGGGGGCACAGAAAGGAAAAAACGAGCACAATCAGGGGCAGCAAGGGGGGCACAGAAAGGAAAAAAACGAGCACAATCCGGGGCAGCAAGGGGGGGCACAGAAAGGAAAAAACGAGCACAATCAGGGGCAGCAAGGGGGGCACAGAAAGGAAAAAACGAGCACTATCAGGGGCAGCAAGGGGGGCACAGAAAGGAAAAAGCAGAGCACAATCAGGGGCAGCAAGGGGGGCACAGAAAGGAAAAACGAGCACAATCAGGGGCAGCAAGGGGGGGCACAGAGAGGAAAAACGAGCACAATCAGGCGCAGCAAGGGGGCACAGAAAGGAAAAACGAGCACAATCAGGGGCAGCAAGGGGGGCACAGAAAGGAAAAACGAGCACAATCAGGGGCAGCAGCAGGGCACACAGACGGAGCTGTGTGGTGGGGGAGCGACCTACCAGTCAAGGGTGAGGGTATCCAGGAGCTGAGTAGCTGGGCTTAGTCGAAAAGCCAGATCTTGAGCCTCTTCCTGACGTCTGTCAGCAAGGGTGATGTTCTGAGGTGGAAAAGGAGGGCGTTCCAGGACTTGGTGGCGAGGTGCAAGAAGCATTGGCCTCTGCTGTGGCTACGACGAATGCACAGAGTCTGTGCATTGGCGTGGGATGCGGAGCTGAGGTTTCTGGAGGGTTGGTGGATGTTCAGTCGGTAGTTCATGTTAGCTGGTTTATTGTCGTGGAGGGCTTTGTAGGCTTGTCAGTAGCTTGATTTGGCATCTTTTATGGACGGGTAGCCAGTGGAGGTTCCTCCGGTGCTGGGGGTTCGTTTGTGAAGATTGAGGATCAATCTGGCCACTGAATTCTGTATCATCTGTAGCCTTCCCATGAGTTTGGCAGTGGCTTCTGCATACAGAACGTTGCCGTGGTCCATAAGGCTAGTGATCAGGGCTTGCATGACTTTTCTTGTGTTTGTGGGGAGCCATTTGAAGATTCTTCGGGGCATGCGAAGAGTGTGGAAGCAGGCAGAGGAGACTGGGTTGATCTGTTGTTTCATGGTGAATTTGCTGTCTGGGATGATGCCGAAGTTGCGTGCGTGGTCTTTTGGTGTGGGTCCGTGCTCCACGGGCCACCAGGTGTTGTTCCAGAGGGAGGCCTGGTTGCCAAAGATCAGTACTTCGGTCTTGGTTGTGTTGAGCTTCAGACAGTTGTCCTTGATCCATGCTGTGACCTTTTTCATGCAGTTGTAGAAGTTGGTCTTGGTGTGGTGGTGGGATCTGCTGCGAGCAAGAGCTTGACAAGCAGGGTGCGAAGTAGGAGAAACTGGACTTGGAACATGAGATCATCTACAGGTATTTCATATTCTTGTAGACTGTCTTGCAAATTTTGCTTTCAAGTTGAGGAGTGGGATGCAGTGTCTTTCACCATAAAGCACATAGCCCGTTTTGTGCTTGAGGTAATTTCTGTTGTGTGTAATAAAAATAATTTATCTCCTACTGCAAAGCACCATTTAATACACCAAAATTGTTTGATGATTACTATAGAGAGACTGGAGCTACCTTTTGTTTAGCTCACTATCTTTGAGACGACTATTTTTCAAGTATTTTTCAATGGGCTGTTACGGAGGTCTGCTATACTAAATTTAATGACAAACTAATGCTGAAGAATTTATGAAAAAGAATAAACAAAATGCTACAACTTAAATTAATGTGAGTTGTGCTTCATCTCCCCTTTTTATACATTTAGAAATATTGTCTTCTATACTGATGTTAATTTCATTCGTTTGAATGTAAATGATAAACCGAGACAGTTTCCATTCATTATTCAATTCAGCCATGTAAACTACCCCAGTCTTGTCTGTTTATTCAAGCAGGAATTCTTGTTTCAGACATCTAGAAATGCCTTTGACTGGTCTGTTTATTTACATAGGAGTCAAGGAGACACAAACTGTAGCATAGAAAGTGTTATGGAATTAGCTGGAGCTTCCGGACCACCTTTGCATTTAGTTATGCTTGTAAGGTGGAATATGATAATATGCAGTGAGCTGGCTCAAATCCAGCGTGGGCCTTTAATGCAGCCAGGCCCAAAGACATTAGCCTGCTAAAGTTAATGGTTCGTCCACTCCTGGAAGTAATAACTGCAGTCTTCATACTCTCAGCCTCACTGCACATGGCATGAAAAGAAAGGCTGTGCGGGTGCACATGCAGGCAGCTTAGAAGAGACACAGGACACAGCAATTATTTCTTATGGGTGTTTAAATATATCCCTTTTGTTGGGATTATTGAACCGCAGATACTTGGAAAAAGAGAATGTGTTATTCTGGCAGCAAAGTATCATCCAAGTCAGTGGTACTCATTTTATCAACATGCACATAGCAAATTAATCCAGCTGGGATTCAGATCTAACGGTTTGAAATGGTTGTCAGCATTGAATGCTGAAATGTCTTCCCTGCTTACATGTTTTCCTCTGTGGATTTAGTCTGTTTTGCACAATAACCCAGAAACGTTTTTTTCTCCTCCAGGGATCGGCAGCTTGAGTTATCATGGTGTTTCTGGATCCTCCAGCCAGGCTCTGAGCGCAGTAGTGTTGGAGCTCTTCATTCCCTTTCTGTCACAGGAAGGTAAATCTATTACAACTTCTGCTTCTATCGCTGTAATTGCAGCTTTTGATACCTTGCAGACATATTTTAAATCCACTCTGTTCTTTGGGGCATGTGAGATAATGTGGGAGCAAGTTAGCTATTCTCTTACTGATTTCACCTTTTTCTATCTAATTTAGTTCATGAAGGCACCCTGGTACATGCAGTGTCAGTCCTCACTCTCTGGTGTCAGAAATTCAACACAGAGGTCCCCAGAAAGTTGGTGGATTGGTACAAGAAAGCCTACAGCCTTAAAACATCCACTACTGGTGTGCGGCATGCCTATCTACAGAGCATGCTGGTGTCCTTTAAAGGTACTTACTTTTTCTCTTTCGTCCTTAAAGTTAGAGCCTCCAGTTTTCACACCTTTCTTTTCTAGGACCATTGTGTTGGAACACCTTCTCCCCAGGTGTAAGTTCTACTACCTCCTTGTGATGCTTTCTGCCGTCCATTATCTCCTTTGCACAAATATATTTTTCCTGAATGATCTGAAACTAAACCTCATCCAGTCATTTTCCACAGTAAGACCTGCACTTCTAATGGCAAATCTTTCCTGGGAAACTATAAATGTCGTGCTTTGAATGTATTGTAAAATTTGCCAAGCACAATATCCAGTGATCAAATGTCATTAAAAAGAGAATCACCAGTAAAATGCTGTACACAATTGTATTAAAACACAAATTCAACACAGTAGTGCTTTGGCATATCCAAATAATTGCTTTTTTTTCTGTATTGAAGCCATGCCTCAGATTTACTACCATACAGCTTGTCTTGGGAATCCTCTGAATGAGGTTTGCACTTCCCAGCATTAGAAGGTACAGATTGTAATCCGCTACTTTTATGGAAAATGAGACATTTTCTGTATTTCTTTCTCCTTGGTCCTTTCCCCACATCAGCTTTTTAGATTTGACAATCTGTACCAGCTAAAGGCAAAAAGAATGGCTTTCAGGCCCTGTTAAAATGTGTTTAGCATAGTGCACGACTTGTTTCTGCAAAAAAAAAAAAGCCACAAATGCAAACACTTGGAACCTTCCAAAGAGGAACGGTTCTGAACTGATCCACATCTCGATGGTTGGAAATTGTGCCCTCTCCTTTGGAACAACTCCTCATTGACACCGAAAGAAAATGCCAAAACAGCCTTGGTTGCATTAGTTCAGCACCTCGACAACAGCTGCCACAATAACTGCATGTCAACAAGGCCTTACACGTCGGGGGAGAACCTCCCTCATCAATAATTACCTGTTTGTGAACTTGATTTCCTCAACCATTATAGCAAGTATCTAAACAAGCATTTAGGGTGGTAAGCCACCAGAGCTTCCTTTCTTGTCTAGTTATGTTATACAGTATTCATAGAGCACTCGTTCACCCAAGGGTTTCATGGCGCTAAATATACCTGAGAGAGATGTTAACACTGAAGCTTTAGGCCAACATTAGGAGTGGACCTCAAATGCTTTATTAAAGAGTCATTGTTTTAAAGCATTCCTGAAAGTTTTTATTTCAGTGAGGTATTGAATATGCAATGGGAGCGAGTTTCAAGACAACTCCGAGAACCTGCAACCTCCATTCTTTGGGTTGTAAAATCTCACTACCAAGAGATTGGCTGTAGAAGAAATTAGTTCTCTCGTCTGGACGGCTCTTGCCACTCGACTGGTCAAGAATTTCAGGACCATCCCATGCAGAGCCTAGAAAAATATGCAGCAAGTTTTAAATTGGGTGCGCTGCTTTACTGAAAACCAGTGAAGTTGTTTCAGAAGGGGTAGGGTGTGTGTTCTGCAAAGAGATTTGAAGACTAGTCTAGCCACAGCATTCTGAAGTAATTGTAATCTTACGATATCACAGTTTGGCAGCCCAAGATAAAAGCTATTTGCATAATCTAGTGTATCCCGAATGAAAACTGCCATCTCAGTCTTCAACACTTTAGCAAAAGAAAAGGTTGTAGTTTTTTTAATGTATCTTTTTATTTAGGCAAATTAAAACAAAACAAAAGACAGTCAGCAAAATCAGTGCACATTTAGTACCATGTTAGATGCTGTGGAGCTAGCACCATGATATAGTATTCATTTTAACAAGATCATATAAATTTAGGACATTACCGATCACTTCCTCGAGACCCCCATCATTCAGGTGTTTACCATCTGTTCTTTGTCTTGGTGGGGGTATTGGTGCACATATCATGCCTTGATACTCGTTCCACCTCCCCCAAATTTTCGACCATTTGCCCGGGGCAGCCCCTACTTTCATATATGGTTTTTTCAGCCACCATGCACCAGTTCATGGCACTTTTCCAATCGTTCAACCTAGGAGCTAATGGGGCATTCCATAGTCTAGCAATGTTACGTTTAGCCACTATAAATCCCAGTGTCACCCACAGACGGTCTTTCCCTGTAAGGTTGTCGTTTCTTGATCGTACGTACAATAAACACACATTTGAGACCCCAGTATCAATTTGCATGAAATTGGTTCAGGGAAGAACATGCTAACTTCCATGTATCCACGCACTCCAATGCTCCAGTGTTCTTTTCATTTTATGATCAAGGGCCAACACAACGAGTTCTGAAAGTTACCTTGCAGCCTCAGAGAACAGAGAATATTCAGGAAGTGAATTTATACCATTAATTGTACGACTGTCTGTTGAAACCACTAGCAGTAGTAGATGCGTGGGAAATGAGAAGTACTTCTAGCTGCTTTAGTACCCTGAATCAATTAGTAAAGAAAGAATAGTGCTTTTGAACATCTTGCCCCAACATGCTTCAGAACGTGTTCTTGTCAGATGGTAGAAGAAGACGTAAGAGATAAATGCACTGATGCAAAGAAAACTTGCCTGCACCACCTATGTTTACTAAGGGCATGGCTCCATGTGGCAGATTGTCCAGGAGGAGATACATTGTCGCTGGTAGCAAATCAAAGGCCACTCGAACGACAATGTGAATCTGAAAGCTCAAAAATTGTCCCAGCTGTGATAAATACGAGAGATTGGTGGCTCCTTCCAAGATCAAGCACCCCAAACTCTTTTGATGTGATGCTTTCTGCCGTCCATTATCTCCTTGTGTTTGCTTAGATTTGCATATACCTGCGTCTAAACTGAGGTGGTGAAGTGAGCTAAAGAACGATGATGGATTCAACCCAGATATGTGATTGGGGGTGAGTGTCTGAAAAGTTTCCGCACTCCGTCCATTTTCTCCTTGTGTTTGCTTTGTTTGCCCTAAGTTGGCAGGGTATGCCCAGACGTGGGTCCCTTGCTCACTTTGCCACTGGATTCAAGCTAGCCTGGCTGATGAGGGGTGTTACCCCGAAACCGGGCCCAAGATGCTGGTTTCCGGTTCAGGGATGACCTGGCTTGGCAGTTCGGGCTGGACTGTTCCCATGTGGCACAGGGTCAAGATTGATTTGCATATAGCTGGGTCTGAACTGAGGTGGCGAAGTGAGCTAAAGAACGATGATGGATTCAACCCAGATCTGTGACTAGGGGTGAGTGTCTGAAAAGATTCAGCACTCCGTCCATTATCTCCTTGTGTTTGCTATGCTTTCTGCTGAGCCACAGGCTTGGTGTTACTGCACTTTGCAACAAAATGCTGATATCAGTGTATCATCGTATATGCCTAGGCCATGACCTGCTGATCCCTGCTGCAGGCTTAAGAGTCTAGGCCGAGACAATGTTGGACAGTCATCAGATACAGCAAGTCTTTAGCATGTGGGGGATAGCACTTCTATATACTTTCGCATAAGAACATAAGCAAGAAATGTCAAACTTTTCCAGCAGACAGGTTGGGTAGCCCTCTTCCAAAAATGGTCATGAATGTTTCCATACACTTTTCCTCCCATTCCTCTGATTCTCTGCAAAATGAAAGTTGTTGCTGCTGCTTGGGCAAGATAATATTAGTACACAAATCTTTAGACTCTTACCAGACAAGCTATCATATTGAGAGTGTATCCTAAATTATTAAAGGCGATAGGCCAAACCATGAATCACAACACAGCGTGTCTACATGTAACAACGTGTCTCTTGGGCACTAGATAACCAAATGTCAGGCTCCAGATTGCATCCTGAAGTAATTATAGCAATGTTTCCATGTGCAGGTGAATCTGTGTGGCTGTTTTGCTATGTTCTTCCCTGGAAGTGTCAAAATGGAGCCGAATATGAGCTCCACCCCTGTGCACCAATGTCCGTTTCTTCCTTTCTGTGCCTTCAAACATGGATGCGGATAGCCGCCCCCTCTTTTGTCAGTTTTCAACAATTTTTTAAATCAAATCCACTGTGCAAGGGAACAGTGTCCCCAAATAAACCTACAGGGTTCAAACCAAGCTGTGACTGTTGGAAACACATGACAGTAATGGACTTGCCCATCACAAGGTGTGCCTTTGGTGTTTGGGCTCGGGGGAGACTCCAAGTGTGCCCTCACACACCCAATGACGATCGGGGACTGAGAAGCAAAGCTGTATGCTGATGAACATAGAAGTCATGGACCTTGCGTGAGTCCTTCTCTCGAGGTCGATCCTGTGAAAGATGACCTTCGCATTGAGTCATCCAGTAAGTCAAAGTCCAAATCTAAGAGGAAACATAAGAAGTCGAAGTGAGACTTAACCCCATCCATTCCTCTCTGCCTAAAGAGAAGTTGCAAGAGCTTCAAAGTGCCAGTACATCTCACTTCTGATCCCCGATTGAGAAGGCGATTCCGTAGGTGGTCCCGATGAGCATAGAGTTCCCCAGGCCATCAGCGACAGCTCAGCAGGTCGAGGCCTTTAAGGAAGCCATGCTGCACAAATTTGACACTGTTCTTGCTCCCTTTGGTGTGCCTTCAAGCCCCAAGGATCCACAGGGGTTTCCAGCTGGGTTATCGCTAGTGGATCTGTTGTCTGCGCCGTCGGAGCCCATCGAACCAGTCTTTGGTTCCGTACCGACTCTGTTGCTGACTTCCATTCTGGCTCTAAGACCTGCATTGGTTCCTCTTTCATTAACGCCGGTCCTGAGTTTGCCAACACCAAAGGGGGATCCAGGTCAACTCTTTTGTCCAGCCCTGAGCCGTTTCCTGTAAATCCTGATTCAGACACTCTACCTGCAGTGTCATGGAGCCTCTGTCAAAGGCTCCACAATCCTTTTGGTTCGGATTGTGAGCAGAGTTTACCACCAACTGGAGATGACAGTGGTGGTGATGGGAATGCTTTACCCACATTATAATCTTGCCAGTTTATACATGAACTTACAGAAAGCCAATAGGCGTGACAATTCTCCTGATACACTGTGGATTTGCCCCCTTAGGCAGGCCACAGAAGAAAGTGCTTTATTTGCTGTAGTCATATGACATGCTGCTGACGTCCTGGACCTACAGCTGCCTTCTGTTGAAGTTAAGATAAACATCCTTACAGAAGTTCGGCAGGATGGGTCTGCTTGCCTCCACTGAGTCATACTTTACACCTGCTGGGACTCTGATTGCCTCTGTTCCCGGCTACGCTCGCTCGCTTGCTCCGTGCTCTGCATCATCACGCTCTGCATCACCACGCAACGTGACACTCCGATCGCGGCAGAGCGCGCAATTGGGAGGAACGCCGAGGAGACACGCGCATCGGCTGTGACATTGGAGAGCCCCTGCGAGCCCCCGCGATAACAGGACCATAGCCACAGCCTAACTCTGGCGTAGGGCCCGGCCCCCGGGGTCAAGACGGCCCTCATTGCCCTCATTGCTGAGACCGTGCCCGGATTCCCTGGGCCCTGAGGTGGCGATAAGAGGAACACAGGCACAGGCACTGGATCAGCCGAACGCAGGGTTGGACCAGGGTGAGCAGCAGAGCGGAAAGCTTTCAGCTGTGGAAACAATCTGGCAGAGTTCTTCCACCAGAAAATACAAAATATATACTTAACTTTCCCTTCTACTCACAATCAACAAAATTTGGCTCCTATCACTGCACCAGCGTATGGTACCCAAGCAGTACTGGAGCAAATCCCCCTATTGGACCTTGTAACATTAGATGCCATCATGGCTTGTGTAAAATCAGGCTCCCCCAGAGACCCTGCACCTCCCCGTGCTCTGACCTCAGTCACTGGAAACATCCTTCCAGTAGTCCTTGATTTGGTCAATGCTTCCATCTCCTCTGGAGTGGTCCCCCCTGCATGGAAATGCGCAATGGTGAATGCTCTTCTAAAAAAAACCTAACCTTGACAAGGATAACCTGAGGAATTATCGCCCCATTTCCCTCTTCCCAAGGCTGTGTAAGATCTTGGAGAGGCACGTCAACTCCGTTCTGGTAGAGTTTTTAGAATCCAACAATCTACTTCACCCTTCGCAGACTGGCTTCCGTCCCCAGCATGGGACTAAAACCGCCCTATTAGCAGTGACTGAGGAGTCCAGGAGTATTCTGGATCAAGGGGGTACAGCAGCGATCATTCTACTGGACCTCAGCGCTGCATTCGACACTGTTAACCACAATATACTGATCCTCAGCCTTAGGAGTCTGGGAGTGACAGGTTTTGTCATTACTTGGATGCAGTCCTTCCTAGGAGAACGATCCTTCCAGGTCTTTGAAGGCGACATCGTATCCAAACGTATGTCCCTCAGTTGTGGTGTGCCTCTGGGATCGTCCCTGAGCCCCACACTGTTTAATGTCTATATGAGTCCTTTGGCAGAGATTGTCCGTCCATTTGGCATAAAAATCGTTACGCCGATGACACGCCGCTCGTGGTGGCATTAAACCATCCCGAGAAGTCATCCGGCGACCTAGGAAGCTGCCTAGAGGAGGTAGCCAAATGGATGGAACTCTCTTGCCTAAAACTCAATGGGGACAAGACGGAGCTTATGCTCCTTGGTAACTCGCCATCTTTCAATTCCGAGCTGCTTTGGCCCAACTGTCTAGGCCCTGCCCCAGAACCAAAAAAACCAGATCAAAAGCCTAGGCATTTGGCTGGACCGCTCCCTGAGTTTTAATTACCAGGCGGCAAAACTATTGGCCACTTGTTATGGCCTGCTGAGGATGTTACGTAAAATACTTCCTCTCCTCCCATTTCAGGCAAGAAGAATTATGGTCCAGGCTCTTATTCTATCTCGCCTAGACTATGGGAACGCCCTTTATTTAGGAGCCCCCCAATCCACTACCTACAAGCTCCAGATCCTCAAACTGTGCAGCTCGCCTGCTCCTCCAGATCCCTTACCGGCAATCCGCAAAACCTGCACTGAGGAGCCTTCACTGGCTGCCTGTCAGGGAGAGAATCAAATTTAAGGCTATGTGTATTGCACATAGGTCCTTTTGGGGGGAAAGGACCAGCAATCAGCCGATCTATGATCACTCCATACCAACCAAGCAGAAACCTCCGCTCGGCGTCCCTCTCTCTTGCCATACTCCCGAAAATAAAGAGAGCTAGATGTGGCGGACGCTCCTTTTCTTATAACTCCGCCAGACTATGGAACGCTCTTCTCCCGCCCCCCCATATACGGGGGGAGCCTAACCTGCTGCCCTTCCGTAAACTCCTAAAAACTTGTTTTTTTCAAAACTGCACTTAATCATGGCCTTCTCTGTCTGTCCGCGTCCGATCTCAGCGCTGGGATGCCTCAGGGTAGCTATTGCGCTATATAAATGTTTTTTCATTTCAAACAGAGGTAAGTACAGGGAAGGCGGGCACTGGTGGACGGAATAATAGTATTAAGGGAAATAGCCCAGATTGGGAAGAAACCCAGGCCAGAAAAGGGCACCAGAAGAGCGCTGCCCAAAATCCAAAAGAAAAGAAGGAAACAGCAGGGTGGATACCAGCAATAAAGGAAAGAGAAAAAGACTCTAAAAGGTGATTGCACTTGGTAAAGCAAAAGCACGGAAAGGCCAAAAAAATTCTAAAAAAAACTGACAACAATGAACTAGGGGCAGAGGATATGGACACAAGCCATAAAGAGAAAGGGAAAGCAAAAGGCGCCCGAGGAGATACCACTGGAGGTAAAAAAACAGTACAGAAGAATAAACAACCCCTGAATACAACCCCGCAGCAATCCAAGCCTGGGGGGTAAAAGGAGGACATTCAGTCACAAAATCAATTAAAGACTTTGTGGGGAAACACTTCAAAGGGAAGGAACTGATGGAAAAAGAGCAGAGAGATGGCGAGAATCAGTTTACACCAACCAATTTAGTGCACCCGGAGGCAGTCTCTCTAAATCAAACCCTCTTTCATATCTCTGGGTTATTCATGGACCCAAGGTTGTCGTCATCACCCAGACTCTTTCCCCCTTCGAATATTCAAGAAACAGAGGGTGAGGATGAAGAGTCTGTTATAGGTGGCGAGGCTCAGAGTAAAGGGCATAATAGTCACACAAAGGAACATCGGGATGAGAAGGAAGGAACGGAAATTTCCCAGGACATAGGAAATGACATCTCGGGACCTTCTATGCTTAGCCTGGAGGTCACAGGAACCTCAAGTGCCTCAATGCTGGATGTAATGTTAATCCTACAAAAAACATTACAAGGCCTGTTAGAGGTATCAGTAATGAATAACGAAATTTAAAGACTCAAAGGGAACAGTTTAAAACTATGGTAGGGGAGTTGAAACAAATTAAAGACCTTATGCCCTCCATAGTCAGACCAGTCGGTGGGGATCAGCAAGAGGGGGTAGTGACTTGGCAGGAAGGTGTGACGAGGGATACTCCAACGCAGAAGGAGGAGCCCAGCTTATTTATAACACGATACCCAATGATCATAAAAAAACGGGGGGAAAGGAGGAGCTTTAAACCGCATATACCACGCCCAAGGAGGTGGAAGAAAAATCCTAGTAAGGGCCAAACCTTAAAGCAGCAGGGGATAAGGAAGGAAGTAGTAGAAAAAGAGCATAAGAGCTTAACAAAGAACGTGATACCTGCCCCGAAAAGAAAAATATCCCAGACAAAGGAATAGCCATTAGTAACTTAGAAGAAGGGGTGAGGAGAAAAAAAGGTACAGGAAAATCTAGGAGTAGAAAAAATAGTACTAGAAAATACCGGGTGGACATAGAAGAGGTTGACAAGGAAAGAAGGACGGAGAAGAGTATGCAAGTAGGTTTTAGAAGCTATAGACGTCAAGTGGAGAAAGGCAAGGAATTAGAACATCAAGAAAGAAGGGAGGATGAACCAAAGGGGGGTCCACATGAGTTAGTTTTAGGAGATAGTCAGGACCTGTGGGTTTTCCTTGAGCCGATAGGTCAGGGCAAAGGTGGGAAAAAAGTGAGGAAATTAAATCCACTAAATCGATCACAACTGCTCTTCTCCCTATCTAGATATGCAAGTCTATGGAATATTGGCACAGAGGATCTCAGAGAAGTAGGCTTTTTGTTAAATAATAAAGGGAATGAAGTAACCAAGGTTCTCCTTTACTCAGGGCTTGTAAAGTCAGTATTAGTAAATGCAGAACACAAGTTACTTAAGGAAGGAATTAGATTAGTAAAAAGGGTAGAAATGCTAGAGCATAACCAGCACGAGAGGCCATTCCTTATGAATCACGCTGGGCTGGGTCCAAGGCAGGTAAGGATGAGGAATACCTGCTGGAATAATAAGGAAGATCTTGAAATTACCTTAAGATGTAAGGAAACGGAGAGAGTTGGAGAAGGTATACTAGCTGGAAATAGATACAGAGCCCTAGCATCCCCAGCGTATGAGGAAGATGGGTGTCTAAGTGGGATCGACTAGGAGTTGGGGTCGTCGCACAACCTGGCCATATTATCCTGGAACATAAATGGCTATAATAGAATATCGAATCAGGAAAGCTTTAAAGATGCTATTGACAACAACGAGATTGTGTGTTTCCAGGCGACCTGGTTGTGCGACGAAACCCTAGCAATCGAAGGGTTTGTCCAACAGACGAAAATAGCGAGAAAGAATCATTTTAGCAGACCTTCAGGTGGGCAAATGACGTTGATCTCTACAAAAATTGCCAGGAAGGTAGAACTTCTGGAAGTAAAATGTAAATGGGCAATAGGTTGTAGAGTGTTGTTGTTGAATCCCGACCCACGATACGAAGGTATAGTCATTGTAAATGTATATATACAGAAGGGGAAAGAGAATGAACATAAGGCTGAACTGGAAAAACTAAAAGAAGATTTGTTAACCCTGACCGAAAATTACCAGAATGATGTACTTTTTGTGCTGGGCGACTTCAATCACAAATTAGACCCCTTGAGGACTGATACATGGTGTAAAGAATTATTGATCTATAAGATAAAGGACGCCATATTTCCGAGGGGGATATGTCGACACAAGATATGGCTCTAGGACAAACTTTGGGCTCAATGGGCTTAGTCTGCGTGAACGGCAGAATGGATGCAGATCGTCCAGCAAAGCGTACTTTTAAGATAGGCCAGCAACCCTGCCCGATTGACTATGCGTTTATACATGCCTGGAATTTTGAATTAATCAAGCACTTTGAGGTGGTAAGGGTGGAAGGAAGTGACCATTACCCCCTGAGTATTGAAATATATGGAGTAAGAAAAAAACAAAGAGATATAGCTCTTCAGGTCCATGTTGACTACCCTAGGCGGCTCACAACCCGTATATCGGAGGAATATATTGAAAAATTAGCTGCTGTACAGCAGACCCATTCATTAGAAAATATCCCGAATACGAATGATAATGCGTGGTTTGAAAATACAATCATACAACTGGTGGAATGCCTAAGGGTTAAAATCAAACCAATGAAACCTAGGGATGGTAGGAAAAACAGAACCCAAAGCAAAGAGAGGACTTGGTTTGATGAAGAATGTCGTAAAGTAAAAGACAAAGGGAAAGAAGACTAAGGGTAAAGTATAATGTAGAATCCTTCCACAACCTCCAAAAATTAAGGATAAAATACAAAATGATTATAAGAAATAAAAAAAGAACCTACAAAGAGTTGCTGGGAAAAATTGTTAGCTGCAATAGAATCCAAAGATTTGAAAGGCTATTGGAAATTGGTCCAAGAAAGCTCAGGCAAGTCACCAGGGTCCTTGAATTGCGTGGTACCAGAAGATGACTGGATAAAATATCTGGGGGAAATTTATGGAAATTGGCCAGTAACGGAGAGAATTAGTTCTATATTATGGCCAGGAGTGAGGGAGGAAATTAAGGAACACTTTACCCCCAGTAATATTAAACAAATTATATCTAACTTAACCCTGACTCGGGCTGCCGGCCCAAACAATCTTCCCGCAGTGATTATAAAAAATAGGCCTGAGTGGTGGGCTGAGTTCTTCTCAAAACTGTTTCTGGGAATACTTAATACAGGCATTATACCAGAAAACTGGAGAGGAGCAATCATAAGACCCCTCCACAAAAAAGGAGACACAAAAGCCCCAAAGAACTACAGATTAATTAATCTTTTAGATATAGGAGAAAAGGTATTCGCCAAAGCAATCTTGGAAAGACTTAAGGACTGGGCAGAAGTAAATCAGGTCATGCCCCCGGAACAGGGGGGGTTTAAGGAGGGGCACTCAACCGTTGACCACTGTTTTGCGCTCTGGTCCATTGCACGGAAGTGTATCGAGCAGAGGAAGGTTGTTCTGCTGCTTCACGGACTTCCGCGCAGCATTCGATCTAGTGGACCGTGAGACGCAGTGGGAGACGCTGACTGGATATAACATCCCAAGGGATCTGCTAAGGCTAATACAAGCACTACATACTTATAATTGGGCGCTGATAATTTTGGATTTAGAGGGGAGCTTATCTCAGAAAATCCAAATTGGAAACGGGCTGAGACAGGGGTGTGTATTGGCCCCCTTACTCTTTTCCTTATTTATTGCAGATCTTCCTTCAGTCTTAGGCAATGAAAGGGGGTTAGCCCAAAGTTAGATGGGAAACATATTTCATGCTTATTATATGCGGACGATCTGGTAATAATAGATCAAACAGAGATCGGTCTGCAAAGAAAGCTGAATAGGTTTAACGAATACTGCGGTCTTAAAAAACTTGTTGTTAACATGTATAAAACAAAGATTTTAAGCTTTGGAAGAAGGAAAATAACGTTTAACTGGTTTTTGGGTCCCACGAAGTTGGAAAAGGTAGATGAATAAAGGTACCTGGGGATGTGGTTTCAGAAAAGTCTGAACTGGCATACCCATCTCGATGCACTAAAACTGAGGACATCGGCTTCAGTAAGCGTATTAAAAAAATTCAATGGAGTCTATGGCGAAAAATCGGATAGACCGGTTTTAAAAGTTTATACTGCCATGGTACCGCCACAATTCTTATATGGAGTTGAACTGCTATACCTGAGTGGCAAAAATGGATGGGACGCCGAGGAGGGAAAAACCCTGAAAAACTTACTATCATTGCCTAAATCCTCAATGGTCCAGGCAGTGAGACTAGAAACTGGAACCACCTCTTGGGGTATAATGGCTTGCATGGCCCTATTAAGATTCTGGCAGCGCCAGGGAACGGGTGAAGAATATAAAATTTCGCAATGGTGCAGAAATGAGGTAGTGAAGAGCGAGCTAATGTGAGCAAAAGGGATAAGAGAAACTATTATCAAGGCTTGTAGTATGATGAGGCTCAAGCTGTGCCCCTTGACTTTACAAATTGAGGTTGACAAGAGGGAACTTAGGGTCTTAGGGAAAGAAATCTCTCGAGCCCAGGACCAAGATTACCTCTTGGGGAAAATATCTGTACGCTGTATGGCTACCTCGTGGCGAAATGAACAACATTTCCCTTATATAGATAGATTACCCTGTTGCTGGTTAAGAAGAGAAGTACTAAGGCTGAGAATAGGCGTTAACCCTTGCTTTGCTAACAACGGGGTAAAAAGGGCAATGATTGATAGCAAGGGGAAATGTGTCTGTACCATGGGAACAATGTGTGATATTTTACATATTTTATTGCATTGTCCGAAGTTTTTAGAAATTCGGAAAGAGATCTTACGACCTATTTTTAAAAAGTACGGTATTAACAATAGGATACAAGCCGTAGATCTTTTAATTGAAATGAGAAATTTAGATATAGCGTGCGAAATGGGGAAGTTCATGCAAAAAGTTAAAGAAACCCTTGAATGTGAATAGAACTGAAATACCTGTCTTACCATATGATACGGTGCACGTCACGGATTGAGGGAAGGATTAATGATTTTATTAATATGAACTTTTATGATGATGTTTGTTTTTTAAAGAATTGTGATTTTAGGAGCTGTATTTATGAAGATTTTAAATGTTTAAGGACCACTTAGTCCAAATAAACTTTACTTTTGAACTTGGGTCTACTTTCTCTGAGCCCTTAGTCCCATTCAACAAAGTGCTGCCTGATACTCTGATGGGCACTTGGTCTAAGCCTTGCTCTTGCCCGCTGGTGAATAGGCAGATGGCCAGACGCCACAGACCAGCACCTGGTCACCATGATTTTTTTTTTTTAACAAATCTTTTTATTAAGTATATAACTTATGCAGTATACAGTACAATAAGCACAAAAAATGGATGATAGGACATCACAGCGTACAGTGTTCATGACACAATAGTTGGTACATTAATCCGCAGATCTTACATTTCAAACCGCACTTATGTAGGAGCCCTAACACCCCTTGGTGTCGGCCCTATCGCCCACCCCCCTCCCTCCCACATCTTATAAACCTATATAGACTTCCCAAGGGTTCCACACTTTCTCCAACTTCTTGGGGCAACCCCTGCTCTCATACACAACTTTTTCTGCATCACAACACCAATCTAAGTCGGTCTTCCATTGTACCACCTTCGGCGGCCGGGCAGCCCCCCCCCTTGCCTTGGCTATATTTCGCTTGGCCACCATTGCAGCCACCATTAGCCAGAGTTTCTGGTATTTCGGCCATGTCTGTTCTCCCGTGACACATAGTATATGCCATCTGGCATCCAGGGGGATTTCTTGTCCTAGGACCTCCGACCTCACTCATATTACTTTCCCCCAATAATGCTGTATAATTAAGCATTCCCATATGATATGGAAGAGGGTACCTTTTATATTACAGCCCCTTATACAAGTATCAATGTGGATGTGTCAGAGTTTGTACATGAGCGTACTCGTAGAGTAGGACCTATGGAGGATTCGT
Source organism: Calotriton arnoldi (assembly GCA_963921515.1). NCBI lineage: Eukaryota > Metazoa > Chordata > Amphibia > Caudata > Salamandridae > Calotriton > Calotriton arnoldi. Next base: position 766,899 of record CAWUFW010001876.1, read on the forward strand.
AGCTGGACTAGTCTGAATCTCGCTCTGACCGGGACCTCTCTTGGGCTTTGTATGGCCTCTACCCAATTATCGATCGTCCTCCAACAGCCCAATGTCTGTCTCCCAGGCCTCCCTTAGCACCCCGAGGGGATCGGGTGAGTTATTAACGATCTTTTTATATGTAAGGAACAACGCCTTTTCAGGGATCGGGTCTTATAGGAGCCGGTCTTCCAGGGGGCCATATTCCGGGATACGCTCCCCCTCTCGGATATGTGCGCGTAGTGCGTGCCCCAGCTGTATGTACCTATACCTTTCCGCTACCGCTAATTGGAACTCAGTCTGCAAAGTTTCGAACAATACGACCGCCGGACCCCACCATGCATACCCCAGATGAGTTGTATCTAACGACTTCCATTTGCCAAAGCCCTGCAATTTCCCGACCTCTTCCAGCATATCACTGTCCCATAGCGGAGTGCGTTCCGTCAATTTATTGTCCCACCCGAGGAATTTATCTGAAAGAGACACGTTAGTGACAGATTCCTTACCTTAGAATATCCCCAGGCGTCAGGCTGGATCCGGAAAGTTTTTTGCGTAGCAGTACCCTTGCGCGTCGGTAGGCGGCGTTGTGCGGCTCCGCGTCCGTCGTCGGCGTCGTGATCGCCGGGATGACGTCGCGGGCAGTACTTAGGCGCCGCCCTGCGCGCTGACGTCAGTTCTTCTTTTTCCGCGCCAGCAAGCGCAGATCCGGGAAGAGCAGTGCCCTGGTCATTTTTTGACCAAGCTTTTTGGTGATTTTTCACTGTTTTTCTCCATCGACTTCAAGGTGTCGTAGGGATGCCCGGGTTTAAACGTTGCGGCGCCTGTGCTCGGATGATGTCCGTCACAGACCCGCATTGGGAGTGTCTCTTCTGCCTCGGCCGAGGCCACGACACGGAGTCTTGTTCCGACTGCCAGGCCCTCCACCCGAAAGCTTTGCGAGAGCGGTCTCGAAAGCTCCTCGAGGCCCGGCATTCGGCTCCGCGGAAGCCCCGGTCGCGTGAGAGGTCCAGGGGTCGATCGCGGAGTCCACACCGGTCGTCGGCATCGAAGTCTTCTTCGTCCGGTAAGTCAAAACACAAGAAGTCCAAAAGCATCGTCGCTCTAGGACTTCGCCTCGCCGGTCTCGCGACTCGGCTGAGGCCCCTCCCGGCACCGTCCCTGCCCCCGCGGCCCCGGACATGCCTGTGGAGTCGCCCCCGCAATACCCGTCCTTCCCGGGTTCGGGGGCGGATCCGGCCCAAGTGCAGGACTTCCTGTCGGCCATGGCCCGCCTCTTCGGGCCTCAAGGTCCCTCCGGTGCGCCTTCGGGCCCCGCGGGCCCTAATGGGGTTGCTCCGGCGTCGCCGACGGCTCCGGCCCCGGCGTCGCCCGTGCCTCCAGCCTCGATCCCGGCTCCGGCCCCGGCCTCGATCCCGGCTCCACAACCCCCATCGACGCCGGTCGACCTAACGACACCTCCGCCGGCGCCGATGTCTCCGGTGCCGTTCTCGACGCCGCCTGGGGCTCCGGGCGGCGTCGTCCCCAGTTCCTTCCGGCTCCGGACATGGACCCGGACCGACGTCGCTCGACGCCGGTTCCGGCGCCCGATGAGACCTTGGGTCCCAAATGTCCCTCCTCCCCCTTATTTTGAACCTGAGGAGGACCAGGAGGACTGGGAGGGGTCTGATGACCCTCTGACACAAGTGTCAGTACGATGAGGACTGGACAGAGGGTCTAGGGGATGCCAGTGGTCTAGATACTTCCCCTGACACTGGCATGCTGTCTCCTCCCGTGGCTACGGAGGAGGGAGACAATTTTGCAACGGTGTTGCGTAGGGCGGCTGGAGCCTTACATCTCCAACTCCCTACTGTGGCGGTCAAGACTAATCTCTTGACAGAGGTGCTTCAGCCGGCAGCCTCCTCTACGGAGACTGTGCTGCCGTTTAACGACGCCCTCACTGACGTTCTTTTGGGCGCCTGGTCCAAGCCCAACACAGGGGCTCCTGTGGATAGGAACGTGTCCCGACGCCATCGCCCAGCTCCGGGCGACCCCCTGTTTCTCTCTGTCCACCCCCACCCCTGAGAGCTTGGTTGTCCAAGCCTCCGCTTCCCAAACCGCCTTCCCTACCGCCCCTCCGGATAGGGAATCCAAACGCCTGGATCAATTTGGGAAGAAGGGTTTTTCTTCCTCCAGTGCTGGCTTGCGGTCCATCAACACCGCTTGCCTTTTGGGCCGATATACCCACTCCTTGTGGGATTCGGTGGCGAATGTTTTGCCCCAGTGTTCTGAGGAGGTCCAGATACTGCTTTCCCGCGCCATTGCGGAAGGAAGAGATGCGGCCAAATACACAATTAGATGTGGCCTTGATACCGCCGACTCGCTGGGCAGGTCTATTGCAACGACGGTGGCGCTACGACGCCACGCCTGGCTGAGAACCACTGGTTTTTCAGGGGATGTCCAGAATACTCTCATGGACATGCCCTTTGATGGAGTCGGTCTTTTGGGTCCAAAGCAGACCATGCGTTGGAGCGCTTTAAGGACTCACGGGCTACTGCAAAGTCCCTGGGCCTTTCTGCTACACGCCCTCCGCTGACTTCTGCTTTTCGCCCCTATCGTGGCCACGGTAGGGGCGCCCTTCACGTCAGCAGCCCAGCCACCGGCCCGCGCAGCAGGCGTCTTCGCGGGGCCGAGGACGTGGATTCCGCCGTGGCGGATCGGGCAACCAGCGTGCGGGTCAGGCCACCACATCCAACCCGTCCGCGGCCTCCAAACCCTCCTAGTCCCTCCTTTCAGGTGCACAGCACGCCGGTAGGGGGCAGGGTCCGCCATCACCTTCCCCACTGGCGTACCATCACCTCGGACAGGTGGGTCTTGGACATTGTCCGAAGGGGCTACTCCCTCCCCTTCGAGTCCACCCCCCAGCCATGCCACCTCAATTCCACCGCATGTCAGGGGATCACTTGGTACTTCTGCAGAAGGAAGTCACGGCCCTCTTGGCCAAGAGGGCCATCGAGCATGTTCCGACCCCAGAAGTAGGGCGTGGTTGCTACTCCCACTACTTCCTGGTGCCCAAAAGGACAAGGAGGACATGCGTCCTATCTTGGACCTCCGGAACGTCAATCGCTTCCTCCGGAAGGAGAAGTTCAAGATGCTCACCCTAGCTCAGGTCTTGACTGCCCTCGACCCTGGAGACTGGTTGGTAGCGTTGGACTTGCAGGACGCATATTTCCACATCCCCGTCCTGCCGGCCCACCGGCGTTACCTGCGGTTCACGGTAGGCCCCGAGCACTTTCAGTTCACCGTGCTCCCCTTTGGCCTTACCAGTGCCCCTCGGGTGTTCACGAAAGTGTTGGCGGTGGTCGCAGCTCATCTGCGCCGGGCAGGGGTTTCAGTCTTCCCCTACCTCGACGACTGGCTGCTGAAGGCGGGCTCGTCCCAGGCAGTCGTCTCCCACCTCCAGACTACGGCCGAACTCCTGCACTCGCTGGGGTTCTCCATCAATGTGCCGAAGTCGCATCTGATTCCTTCTCCACAGCTCCTTTTCATCGGAGCAGTTCTGGACACGACGCAGTTTCGGGCCTATCCTCCCGAACGGCGAGTCCGGGATATTCAGGCTATGATTCCGATCTTTCAGCCTTTATCCTGGGTTTCGGTACGGATGACCCTGAGGCTGCTGGGCCTCATGGCCTCCTGCATCCTGCTGGTCAATCATGCCAGATGGCATATGCGGGCTCTGCAGTGGGACCTGAAGTTCCAGTGGGCGCAGCACCAGGGCAACCTGTCCGATCACGTCCAGATCTCGGAGGGGACTGCAAAACAGTTGCAGTGGTGGCTCTCGAACCGGCAATGGGTCATGGGCAGATCCCTCTCCTTCCCCAGCCAGAGCACACAGTTGTGACGGACGCGTCCCTTCTGGGATGGGGCGGTCACATGGGAGAGGCGGAGATCAGAGGCCTCTGGTCTCCGGCGGAGTCCCGGCTCCATATCAACATTCTGAAGCTCCGGGCGATCCGACTTGCACTCTAGGCATTCCTTCCCTCTGTCAAAGGGAAGGTAGTGCAGGTGTTCACAGACAACACCACCGCCATGTGGTACTGCAACAAACAGGGCGGGGTGGGGTCGTGGACCCTATGTCAGGAGGCTCTGCGCCTCTGGACATGGCTGGAACATCAGGGCATGTTCCTGATGGTTCAACACCTGGCAGGTTCCCTGAACGCCAGGGTGGACGAACTCAGCCGCAGGTGCATGATGGATCACGAATGGCGTCTTCACTGGGAAGTGGCGCAAGGACTCTTTCTACAGTGGGGAGAGCCTTGGTTAGATCTATTCGCCACCGAAGAGAACGCGCAATGTCATCAGTTCTGCGCGTTGGAATTTCCAAGGCGGCACTCGCTCGGCGACGCTTTTCGTCACGAGTGGAGTTGCGGTCTGTTGTACGCCTTTTCGCCTATACCACTTCTACCCAGAGTGTTGAAGAAGATTCGGCACGACCGGGCCCAAGTCATTCTTGTGGCTCCGGACTGGGCTCGAAGAGTTTGGTATCCCGAGCTACTCAATATGAGCGTAGATCTCCCGATCCGTCTGCCTCTTCCGGAGGATCTTCTGTCGCAGCAGCAGGGGACGGTCCTCCACCCGAACCTGTCCAGTCTACACCTGCTTGCGTGGAGATTGAGCGGCGGCAGTTGATTCCTTTCGACTTGCCTCCCGAAGTTTGTGATGTGATTCTGGCAGCCAGGCGTCCCTCCACTAAGGTGGTAAACGCCTGCAGGTGGAACAAATGTGTGGCATGGTGCACAGCAAAGGCTGTGAATCCCCTTTCTGCCCCTCTTTCTGAGGTCCTTCTGTTCCTTCTCTCTCTGGCCCAACAGCGTTCTGCCCTGGGTACCATCAAGGGTTATCTTTGTGCTATCTCGGCCTTCCTCAGGCTCCCTCATCAGCCCTCCCTTTTCAAGTCCCCTGTTGTTAACAGGTTCTTAAAAGGCATTACACACCTCTTTCCTCCTGTTCCATTTGTGATGCCTCGGTGGGACTTGAACTTGGTTCTTACCTTTTTAATGTGCGCTCCCTTTGAGCCTCTGCATAACTGTCCTCTTCGTCTTCTGACTCTAAAGACAGCCTTTCTGGTGGCCATCACCTCCGCTCGGCGGGTGAGTGAGCTCCAGGCTCTATCTTGCAAACCTCCCTTTCTGTCTGTTCATCCAGACAAGGTTGTTCTTCGGACGCGTCCGTCCTTCTTGCCAAAGGTGGTTACTGCTTTCCATATTGGGCAGACCATCACTTTGCCCACCTTCTTTCCGCCTCCGCATCCTTCCAGAGAGGAAGAGAGGCTCCACCGTCTGGACCCAAAACGTGCGCTCTCCTTCTATATTGACCGCACAAAACACTTCCGGGTGGATGACCAGCTCTTTGTTGGCTATGTGGGCGCCAAAAAGGTCGGGCGGTGCACAAGAGGACCATCTCCCGCTGGGTTACCTTGTGCATCAAGACCTGCTATTCTTTGGCTAAGAAGGAGCCTCCTGTTGGGCTGCGTGCCCATTCCACCAGGGCAACGGCTGCTACCACGGCCTTGGGCCGCGGTGTTCCGCTGCCGGTTATCTGTCAGGCAGCTACGTGGGCCTCGCTGCACACGTTTACAAAGCATTACTGCCTTGACAGTCGGGTCCGGAGGGACGGCTTCTTTGGCCGTTCTGTCCTCCAGGACTTCCTTGTCTGATCTTTGTTCGCAGACCCACCACCGGGGTTGGTATTGCTGGGGTATCTATTCTAAGGTAAGGAATCTGTCACTAACGTGTCTCTTTCAGTTGCACAAGTTACTAACTTGTGTAACGATATATCTGTAAGAGACAGTAGTTAGTGACAGATTCCTACCGCCCACCCATCCTCCCCGTTCTGCGAACTGATTTCTAGGGTTAAGGACATCCCTTTCAGGGCCCTAGTATTTTTCAGACACCTATGTCAGCTTCTTGCATGGCTCTGCGTTCCTGGCGCGGAAAGTCGTGTACAGAACTGACGTCAGCGCGCAGGGGCGGCGCCTAAGTACTGCCCGCGACGTCATCCCGGCGATCACGACGCCGACAACGGACGCGGAGCCGCACGACGCCGCCTACCGACGCGCAAGGGTACTGCTACGCAAAAAACTTTCCGGATCCAGCCTGACGCCTGGGGATATTCTAAGGTAAGGAATCTGTCACTAACTACTGTCTCTTACAGATATATCGTTACACAAGTTAGTAACTTGTGCATTAGCCCCTTTCCACGCATCGAACACCGCCTTGGTATGTGGGGGCATAGATTTTCCAACTCGTTTACGATATAATGCAGCTGAATAACCCTTAGTACCCATCACAAGGTGGTCAACCCGATACGCCGGGTCATTGCTATCCCCAAAGATCCAGTCATTTATAGTCATCAGCTGCGATGCCCAATAGTACTTTCTCAAGTCTGGTACCACCAGGTCCCCCTCATACACTCCCCGCTGGAGTTTGACCAATGCTATTCTCGCACCCCCCCCCCATCCCATAACAACTTCCGCAATTCGCTATCGACCTCTTTGAACAATGTGTCAGGTATCTTGTACGGGGTATTCTGGAGGACGTATAACATCCGCGGCAGCGACGTCATTTTAAACAGGACGGCCCTCCCCATCAAAGATTTCGGCAACGTCCTCCAATGCGCTACATCTTTTCTCAGACGTTCCAGTTGGGGCAACAGACTACGGGTCATGAATTCTGCTTCCGTTTTGGTGACGATGTTGCCCAGATATTTAAAATGATCGTGTAGTTGAAGTTGTATCCCCTCAGGAAAGGAGGGGTGGCGTGCCACCAGAAAGCATGAACAGGAGGGACTTATCCCAGTTAATTTGATAACCGGAGTACCCCCCCCCCCCGAATAAATGAGAAATTTGTAGGAGCCTACTGATTGTAAAACGGGGTCTAGTCGCGTATAAAAGGACATCATCAGCATATAGGGAGATTTTCTCTTCCCACTGCCCACCGCCTATGTTACCGGAGGCCACTGGGTCAGCACGCACCCACGCCGCGAGTGGTTCCAAAGCCAGCGCGAACACGGGGGACAGTGGACACTCCTGTCTTGTCCCCCTGTACAGGATGAAGGAGCGGGAGACGGAGCCATTCACCAGGACCCTAGCCATAGGGTTAGTATAGAGCAGCTTAATCCAGGATTGGAACCGGGGGCCAAACCCGAATCTGTCTAAGACAGCTAACAGATGATGCCATTCGATGCTATCGAACGCCATACACGCGTCCAACGACAGCAACGCAGCCTCCTCATCCGGACGGGACTCGGTCAGATGCATCACGCCATATAGACCGCGTAAGTCTAAACGGGTACTCCGGTGTGGCATCAAGCCAGACTGATCAGGGTGTTTCAGGGACATAATCACGCCTGTAAGGTGGTTCACCAGGACTTTGGCAAGAATTTTGACTTCCATATTCAATAAGGATATGGGCCTGTATGAACTGCAGTGGTCCGGAGGCTTGCCCGCCTTGGGTATAACCACGATGGTGGCTGTCCGTTGGTCCACTGGTAAGCAGCCCACGCCCCCAGCCTCCTCAAACATAGACAAAATGGTCACCATGATTTTGTTATGCATCACCCACCCCCTAAGAGTTTGGAGGTCCCAGCTTCCACCACCAAGGTAAATCCGAATTCATTTAACATGACCCCCCAAGACAGTGCGTCATTTCGTGAAACTAATGTGCTGTTCTGCCAGTCTAGCCTTAAGGGTCATTCAATGCGGTTTGCCTACTAGGCCTGTCGTGTAGTTTCTTCAAATCGAAATAGGATCTGCGCGCTTAGACAAAATAAACTAAGGTATGGTGTCCAGGCTGATTCCAGACCCCCCCAAAGGATATGTTCTTCTGTAGACCAGCTGGCTCAGAGTGCCACTATGAGCCCCTCTTACCAAGGAGCGAATAGTTTCTGGCAACTATAGAACATGACAACCCTGACCCCTCAGGGATCGTGGAAACAATACAGTTCTTTTCACCTAGTCACTCGTGCTCACTTTGACTGAGAGATGCACAGAATAAACGGTGGAGATGTTTTCAGTAAGTATTTATTGAACCACCGTCATTCTAGTATAAAATACGTGTGCTGAAACAACCATGAGACAGAAACAGATGTATACGGTTATAAGCACCAGCAGGGTAAAGAAAAGGTAGAATTCTACCATAGTGCTAAAACATTGAATATATGCAGGCATATAGATACATGACCATAATAATGCGTACTCCTACGATGCAAACCCTAACTAGATGTACCTAAGTGTACCTAGCATGTATGTAGGTGTATAGCCAAGAATCCCCTTAGGATAAAGCCAACCCCATTACCTGATGTGGGAGAGCAAAGGACCCCGTTTTGGTCTAGAGATGGACACCCCGCAATGGATGTCAGACCACTGCGTGCTGGAGTGTCTGCTTGCACGAACCTCAGTGTCTGGTGTCAGCATGGAAGTCTTTTTCTCCTCTGGTTTGCCCAGCGAAGATGTGGTGCTTATATACCCAAAAGGTACCCTCAGGGGTTCTACCTAGATGTGTCATGGTACTGTGGGCATGTCGGCCAAGGATGACAATAGTGATGACCCTTATACAGTTATTATGCAGAAGTTGGTAATCCTGCTGTGATACTGGGAATCCTCATGCATAATAAATTAGGCTAGTTTTTGGAGAAAACCACACATTTATGCAGCACCTAACTAGGTAAAAGGTCCGCACCAAACCTGTTATGTGGAACAATGGTAGGACGAATATACTATGTTAAGATCCTTGGACACTGATCTCAGGTGGAAACCCAGCTCCATATAAATCTTTTGGGCTTTTGGTCTTCATCTGGCGCTGAAGGCCTGCTTACCATCCATCAGGGGAGGCTGGTACAGATTCTCACAAACACCGCCGCCATGTGGTACTGTAGCAAGCAAGGCGGGGTTGAGTCCTTGGTCCTGTGCCAGGAACCCCTGTGCCTTTGGAGGTGGTTGGATGCTCAGGGTGTCAAACCATCTGAAACATGAACCACCTGATGGGAACCTTGAACACCAAGGCGTACTAGCTCTGGTGGTGGTACCTGGTAAATCACAAATGGAGTCTGCACCCTGAGGTGGCACAGGATGGGCTTATGACCATGGGGAGAGAGCTGCCTAGATCTTTGTGATCATCAACAATGCGTGTTGCAGTTCCCTCAAAGGCTTCAGTCAATCAATCATTATTTGTATAGCACAACGCTGTCACCCCCTAGGAGTATCTGGGCGCTGAGGTTGCTGCATTTGCATCGACGAGCCAGGTCTTGAGTCTCTTTCTGAAGACTGCCAGGGAGGGGACTGCTAGGAGGTGGAGGGGAGAGGTCATTCCAGGTCTTGGCGATGTAGGAGAAGGAGTGCCTCCACTGCGATTGTGATGAACGCGGGATACATGAGCTAGGGCACGTGAGGCGATGCGCAGGTGTCTCGAGGGTAGATGGAAGTTCAGCCGGTGGTTTGTAGGTGTGTGTGAGCATCTTGAACTGGCATTTCTTATGTATAGGGAGCCAGTGGAGGTTTCTGAGGTGAGGACAGATGCGAGTTAGTTTGGGAGGGTCCAGGATGAGTCTGGCTGCAGCATTCTGTATGGTCTGGAGTATTCTGAGGAGGTGGGTGGGGATTCTGGTGTAGAGAGCGTTGCTGTAGTCAAGGCGGCTGATGATGCGGACTTGCGTGACCGTCTTTCTGGTGTTTTCTGGGATCCATTTAAAGATACTGTGGCGCATGCAAAGGGTGTGGAAGCAGGAGGAGTTGACTGCGTTGACTTGTCGTTTCATGGTCAGTTGGCTGTCGAGGATTATGCCGAGGTTGCGTGCGTGGTCGGTCGTTGTGGGTGGGGGACTGAGTTCTTCCAGCCACCAACTGGGGTCACATGTGGAGGTGTTCTTCCTGAAGATCAGTACCTCTGTTTTGTGGGAGTTGAGTTTAGGGCAGCTGTCTCTCATCCAGTCGGTTATGTTGGTCATGATGTTGCGGAAGTTGGTTCTGGTGTTGGAGGGTTCATTGGTGAGCGAGAGGACGAGCTGGGTGTTGTCGGCATAGGAGATAATGTTGAGTCCGTAGGCTCTGACAATGTCTGAGAGGGGGGAAATGGGTCATGGAGATGTTGAACAAGGTGGGCTGAGGAATAATCCTTGGGGCACGCCACATATGATGTCCTTGGGAGCGGAGGTGAAGGGAGATAGACTGATGCTCTGTGTGTCTCCTGAGAGGAATTAGATGATCCACTTGAGGACTTGTTGAATGCCGATGTTGAGGAGTCTGTCGATGAGGATGTGGTGGGAGGCGGTGTTGAATGTTGCAGAGAGCTTCGAGGAGGATCAGTGTCACCGTTTCGCTGCAGTCGAGGAGAATTCTGATCTCGTCTGTTGCGGCGATCATTGCGGTCTCTGCTGTGGGTGGCCTGGAATCCTGATTGTGAGGCGTCCAGTAGGTGGTTTCGTTCAAGGTAGTTGGTGAGCCACAGGTTGATAACTTTCTCAAGAACTTTGGCTGGGTATGGGAGCAGGGAGTCCGGCCAGTAATTTTTGAGGTCGCTGGGGTCGGCAGATGGTTTCTTTAGGATGAGTCTGACCTCTACGTGTTTCCATGCATCTAGGAAGGTTGCTGTGGAGATGGAGGCATTGAGGACGGTGGTGATTTCAGTGCTAATTATGTTGGATCCGAGGTTGAAGCGATGGTGGGGGCAAGGGTTGAAGGATGCACCGGAGTGGATGGAAGACATGATGGTCGTGGTGGTCTGAGTGTTGAGTGGAGACCAGGTTGTTATGGCTGGGCAGGTGTCTGTTGGTTGGGTGAGGTTGTCGCAGGTGGCGTGGTGGGTTGGGGGTCAAAGTTGTTGTAGATGTCGGCAAGTTTGCTGTGGAAGTAGTAAGATAGGGTGTTGCAGAGTATTTGGGAAGGGTGGACCGTGTTTTCTGTGGCTTCTGGGTTGGAGAACTCCTTTATGATTTTGAAGAGTTCCTTTGTGTGGTTAGCCACGGCGTCTATGCGGTCAATGATGGCTGCTCTTTTGGCCTTCTTGATGTGCCGGTGGTAGTCGCCGAGTGCTGATTTGTACGCAGCTCTGTTGGAGGGGTCCTTGGTGATGTGCCATTGTTTCTCGAGTAGGAGACTGTTGCGCTTGGTGATTCTAAGCTCTGGGGTTACCAGCTGGCTTGTTTTGAGGGACTGTTGGTTTTTGCCGGTTTCAGTGGGGCGACTCTGTCGGCGCATTTGTTGATATAGGCGGTGAAGTTGTGGGCGACTTGCTTAAGGTCAGTGTAGGAAGCTGGCTCTGTATATACTATACCAAAGTGAGGTATAGTGTGCACAGAGTCCAGTGGAACCCCAAAGGTAGGCAGAGGTAATGTTAGATAGCACCTTACTCTCTATTTGTGGTAGTGTGGTCAAGCAGTAAGGCTTTATCAGAGGACAGTGTTAAGCATTTGTTGCACACCCTCCGTCAGCAAATTAATTCACACACACAGACTGAACTTCAGACCAATTGTTTTTGTATAAAAATATTCTTTTAGTTATTTTATTTACTAGAACCAAGCAAGCCTGGCGCAGGTAAGTGATCAGTACTTTGCAGTAAATATACAGATTGTAACATAGTTTGGATTGCAATTGTAAATGCACTTTGTTTTGACTTACAGTATTGTTTCTGAGAAATGCAACGCTTTGTAAATACAGTACATATACTTTGTATAGGATTTTGAGTGAAATTACAGGTAAGTTACTTTTAAGATTACTTTTCTTACACAGTGTAGTATACCTGGATACTACACTGGGACATTTCCTGTAAATAGGTAAGTAAAATGGTTTTTGTTAGTACAATTTTAAAGAATTTATTTAGGTTTTCAAACTCCACACTTGGAAACTTTTCCACGAAAAACATCAATGTTATCCTATGGAGGAAAATAGTGTTATCGGTTTTAGGGTAAGTATTCGGTAGTGGGAGTTGAGGTTCTGGGGGTAGACTCGGGGGTCTCCCAGGGTCAGGGATGCACTCTCGTTACACCCTCAGCGGCACTAGGGCGGTCGGGTGCAGAGTGCTGAGGCCCAATGTTATCCAATGGGGGATAGGGGGCCTCCGGTTGGTGGCTGCTGATGAGCAGGCCACTTGGTTGTGGGAGCAAAGCTCCTAGACTTTAGCTCAGGGCAAATGGGGAAACAAAGTAGCACCAAAGGTGCACCCTCAGTGGCACTATGGCGGCCGGGTGCTGTTTCGACGTCAGGCGCCCTGTTTGCAATGGGGAACCTCCGGTTTGCAAAGGCACTGCAGGCTTGGGGATGAAGGTCTTCTGGGTGCGACCACCACTTTGAGATGCAAGTTGTGATCTTGGGGGTTGGTTAGGCACCATCGGTTGGACCACCCAAGGCCGTGTGGTGTCTGGTGCAGGGGTGCCTTTTAGGGTCAGATCTTCTTACCAGCTCCTGGTCGCGGTTGGGGGGACCTTCCGGATTTAGGCTGCAGGCATCGGCTGGAGGTTTGAGGCAGGTCAGGGGTCGCCGGATCTCGGGTCAGGATCGCTGGGGGGACCTCTTCGTGGTGTTTGCCCACTCGAGCTCGGGCCTTGGACGGTGGGTGCAGAGTGGTGCGATTCGCGGTGTCCGGCCGGAGCCAGAGGTTGGAGATGAACAAATCCGGTGTTCACGGGAGACAGTCTTTGTGGTTGAAGGCAGGCAGGTCCTCCGGGGTACACGAGGTTACTGGCTGCAGGACACATCGGGATTTCGTAGGAGCAGGTTTAAGGTGTGTAGGAAAGTAGTATCTGCTTCTTATGGTTACCCCCACTTTTTGCTGATGTCTCACTGTTTTTGGACTAGTCTGACTAGGATCCTGCTATCCAGGACCCCAGTCTATCTGCTTTTTCCCTTAAATTGCTATGAATGTACTTTAGGTACACTCCAGATTGGATACTGGGGTACCCTTATCAGTCCCTGGTATATGGTACACCATGTACCCAGGGCGTAGGTACCCCAGAGGCCTCCCATGGGCTGAAGCATGTATTATGCCACCCATGAGAGGCCATTCAAAATGACACAACAGGTCTGCTACAGAAGCCTGTGTAAGCTGGTGCTTGCACCACTTCGACATAGGTTCACTATATCTATCTAAATCCCTACACTTAAAAACCTATCAGTCCACCCCTATGGCAGGCCTTATCAATTCTGAAGGCAGGGTGCTGGATTTTACGTGAGAGGGTGCTCCTGCATGAGCAGAGCCCCTCTGCAGCCTTCGGAGACCATTCTCCAGGGTTGTCTGTGATGCAGCCAGACATATAGGTTAAGTTGCATTATAACCTCGCGGTAAATGCTAACTTTAAAACGGCTGCTTAGAAACATGTCGTGTTGGGTGTCAAACACCGTGGAATCATACCTCCACACCAGTAACTGGTGTGGGAGGTATGATTCCACCCTTCTGAAACCACTACTATGGGTCACCGGTCTACCTGGTACCAGGTTTCTCGACCCGGGCAGCACAAAATGGACGCTGCCAGCCACAGACACGATTCTGCTCTCCTGCTGCTGAGCCAAGCTCGAGCAGAGGAAGGCATGACAATAGGCATCCTGTCACAGGGATGTGTGACCACCTCCCAGGCAGGGTTTAGTGTATTGGGGCTGGGGTGGGTGCACTCTACGAGTGCCAGAAAGTCTGCACTGGGGGCACATTTGGTGTCCCTGTGCATGGTCCAGCTCAAACCAGTTCTGGGAGCCATTGGCTCCTGCTCTGGCGCGAAACTGGAGAAAGGACATGGGTGTAGCCACCCCTCTGTCCTGCCCCTCCCCTAGGAGGGTCCCCTGAATCTGTCCAACCCTTTCCCGTGGGTATAAAGTGGGTTATCTGGCTACAGGACTTTAGACTTTACCTGGACAAGATTCTACTAAGAAGAAACCAAGTACTTCGACTGTCTGCACGACACTGGACGACTGAAGAATCTCCCTTGGAGTAAAGGAGTTACTCACTGCACTAGCAGGCATCTAAGCGCATCTGACCGGCTTGCATCTCCCGAGGACTCCGAAGATTTCAGCAATACAGGAGGTGGGTTTCAGAAGGTCCCTGAGGTCGATCTGCCCTCTCAGCGATTCTGAGATCAGTATCCCTCATGGGGACCGCTTGACCCGAACCCCTGTGCACCGCGTACATTTGCAAGTGCATATGCTTGTTGGCGACCCCTGAGCTTGTGCATTGGACTCCGAGTAGTCCTGACCCGAGCAGTATTTTCACCGAAGAAATCCGGTCTCCTCGCACTGAGTGCTCCGTGGGCTGGTGCTCTGCAGACTTGCTTGAGTTCTCCTCGCGATCCCTGGTCCGTTGGCGTGTGGGTCCTGGCGAGGGTCTGTTTGTTTGTTATTGGGCTTCCCTGGTTGCTCCAGATGTGCCCTGACTCCCCATTGCTTGGAGAGTCCCCTGGACCTTGCTGGTCCACACCGTAACCTGTTTGTCCTTCCTACGTGGGTTGCATTTGCAAAGGCTTGTTGGTGCTCCAGCCGGACATCGACCCCTCAGTACTCGACATCCTTCGTGGGACAGCTCACCTCCGGATCCTGGTCGTCCTCGACATCTCCTGGTCCCCGTGGCTGCAAAGTCAAGCATCCCTTCTTCGCACCTGAAGCACTCGACATCGGTGGGCATTCGACTACCGAGCCCCTGGTCACTTGAAGTGACCCAGACTCTGTTCCCTCTGCTTTCAGGTTCCTCTCACCTAGAATCCAGGCTTGGATTCCACCGGACACTCTTCGCCTTCCCGACAGCAGTACTTCTTTGCAGCTCTCCATTGAAAACGATGAAGGTTTCCAACACCACTTGACCCCTATGCACCCGGCTCCTCTGGGATAGGTAACACGGGTACCTCGGTACTCACTGGTGGGTTGGCTCTAGAACCTCCTATGTTCCAAAGCGTTTGCTCGAAGTTCTCGTAGAAGTGTCCTTAAACTATAAGTTTGCAACCGCGACTTTCCCATAGAGTTGTACGGAGCACGCGGTCGTGTTTCCTCACTGCACCCATCCTCAGTGGGCTCCCTGTGTCGCTGCCTTGGGTGGTTCCTTGGGGTCCCAGCGATTCTACGTGCTCTAGGCACTGTGTCTAGTCAAGTCGTGATTGTTATATCATTTTTTTAGTATATGGTTCGGTCTCCCCCTGGAGCCCGCTGTGTATTGTGCTACCTACGAATGTTCTATTGATTCAGTATTGTGTGCTTTGTGTTCTAGTCTTGTGTAGAGACTAGTAGAGAGTGTTATATTAATAAATACATATTTTTATATAACTACTGTGTGGTTCTCCTTTCATTTAGTCATTCAGGAGGTGATATTCTGGTAAAACAAGCTGCTTTACATTCCTTCAAGATTAAGCCTTAAGGCTGCTCTCCACAGCTACCACTAGGATAGCTTTCTAAAGGTTATCTTTGACCTCATACATCATAAGGGTCGTGTGGACTGGTACAGGGTGCCCACTTTAATTAGTGGACAGCATATACCAGGCCACCTTCTCACATTGGTGTGCAGCGGTTGGGATTCAAGCTTGCTATTGTTTTACCAGATAAATCTCATTGAGTGATTAACTGAAAACCACTAAGTATTAGGCACATATAATACATCAAGATTTGAATAAGTAAGTTCTACTGAACTTGGAGTTGGGTAAGTCAAGGGTCTAGCACACCCTTTCTCCAACTCAAGAGAGTTTAGTCTCCACTAGGTTAGGAAGGTGCCTACACCACATAACACCTAGTATGTCTTCTAGAGGAGAAGCCAGTGGCTCTCTGCCAACTAGGATTTGAAAGCAATGTGTATGTCTAGAAAGTTGAGGACCGGAAGAAGTGCAAACACCCAACGTCTCATTGAGATTTTGCTCTTGGATGACCTTCGGAAGACCCCAGGGTCTGATGAGGTAGATAAGAGTGGGTGGGACAGGGAATGAGGAAAGGCCTGGAAGTGAAACCTTCTTTGACCTGGACTCAAACCCTGGCCAGGAGGATCAAAATGATTCTCACCTGGACAACATTGATCTTCCTTTAGGTGGGGGAGAAGGCCCCAGTGGCCCCCTCTTTACTCCACCAGGAAGAGTACAGAGTTTACCTAGGAGATCCAGATCTCCCTCTGTAGAATCTCGACACTCAGGAACTTCTGTAGGGACTTCCTTATCAAATAAGAGGGAATCCTCTTATGATAGACAGTGCCAACTTCTGGAGCTTGAGAAAATCAAGTTTAGGCTCAAGAAGGAGCAGTTGGCCCTAGACAGGGAATCCCTAGAGCTCCAGAGAGCTACAAAGAGATTGGGACTAGAGTCCCATGGTGGCAGCAACAGTGTCCCTATGGTTAAGGAGTATACCCATGATCATAGGAACCTGAACAAGATAGTCCCTCCCTACCAGAGTGGGGATGACATCCACAAATGGATAACTGCACTAGAGAGGGCCTGTAAGGTACAGAGGGCCCCTCAGGAGCAGTGGGCAGCTATCTTGTGGCTCTCCTTTGCTGACAAAGGTAGAGATAAGCTCCTCACTGTTGGAGAAGAGGATGCTGACAATTATTCAGTCCTGAAGAGTGCTCTCATTGATGGGTTTGGCTTAACCACTGAACAGTACAGGATTAAGTTCAAAAACACCCAGAAGAGACAGACTCAGGACTGGGTAGACTTTGTAGATTGTGCTACTAAGGCTCTGGAAGGCTGATTACTTGGCAGTAAAGTGAATGATTTTAAAGGATTGTACAATTTAATTATGAGTGAGCAGATCCTTAATAATTGCCAAAACCAGTTGCATCTGAAAGAGACACGTTAGTGACAGATTCCTTACCTTAGAATATCCCCAGGCGTCAGGCTGGATCCGGAAAGTTTTTTGCGTAGCAGTACCCTTGCGCGTCGGTAGGCGGCGTCGTGCAGCTCCGCGTCCGTCGTCGGCGTGGTGATCGCCGGGATGACGTCGCGGGCAGTACTTAGGCGCCGCCCCTGCGCGCTGACGTCAGTTCTTCTTTTTCCGCGCCAGCAAGCGCAGATCCGGGAAGAGCAGTGCCCTAGTCATTTTTTGGTGAATTTTTTCACTGTTTCTTTCGAATCGACTCCAAGGTGTCGTAGGGATGCCCGGCTTTAAACGTTGCGACGCCTGTGCTCGGATGATGTCCATCACAGACCCGCATCTGGAGTGTCTCTTCTGCCTCGGCCGAGGCCACGACACGAAGTAGTGTTCAGACTGCCGGGCCCTCAACCCGAAAGCTTTGCGAGAGCGGTCTCGAAAGCTCCTCGAGGCCCGGCAGTCGGCTCCGCGCCACACCAAGCCCCGGTCGCGTGAGAGGTCGAGGGGTCGGTCGCGGAGTCCTCGCCGGTCGTCGGGATCCAAGTCTTCGTCGTCCGGTAAGTCTAAGCACAAGAAGTCCAAAAAGCATCATCGCTCTAGGACTTCGCCTCGCCGGTCTCGCGACTCGGCTGAGGCCCCTCCCAGCACCGTCCCCGCGGCCCCGGACATGCCTGTGGAGTCGCCCCCGCAATACCCGTCCTTTCCGGGTTCGGGGGCGGATCCGGCCCAAGTACAGGAATTCCTGTCGGCCATGGCCCGCCTCTTCGGGCCTCAAGGTCCCTCCGGTGCGCCTTCGGGCCCCGCGGGCCCTGATGGGGTTGCCCCGGCGTCGCCGACGACTCCGGTCCCGGCGTCGCTCGTGCCTCCAGCCTCGGTCCCGGCTCCGGCCCCGGCCTCGATCCTGGCTCCGGTGGTACCGCAACCCCCATCGACGCCGGTCGACCTGACCACGCCTTCTGCCGGCGTCGATGTCTCCGGTGCCGTTCCTGACGCCGCCCGGGGCTCCCGGCGGCGTCGTCCCCATGTACTCTCCGGCTCCGGACATGGAGCCGGACCGACGTGGCTCGATGCCGGTTCCGGCGCCGATGGGACCTTGGGTCCCAAATGTCCCTCCTCCTTATTTTGAACCGGAGGAGGACCAGGAGGACTGGGAGGGGTCTGAGGACCCTCTGGCACAGCAGTGTCAGTATGATGAGGACTGGGCAGAGGAACTAGGGGATGCCAGTGGTCTAGATACTTCCCCTGACACTGGCATGCTGTCTCCTCCCGTGGCTACGGAGGAGGGAGCCAATTTTGCAACGGTGTTGCGTAGGGCAGCTGGAGCCTTACATCTCCGACTCCCTACGGTGACGGTCAAGACTAATCTCTTGACGGAAGTGCTTCAGCCGGCAGCCTCCTCCTTGGAGACTGTGCTGCCGTTCAACGATGCACTAACTGACGTTCTTTTGGGCGCCTGGTCCAAGCCCAACACAGGGGCTCCTGTGGATAGGAACGTGTCCCGACGCCATCGCCCAGCTCCGGGCGACCCCTTGTTTCTCTCTGTCCACCCCACTCCTGAGAGCTTGGTTGTCCAAGCCTCCGCTTCCCAAACCGCCTTCCCTACCGCCCCTCCGGATAGGGAATCCAAACGCCTGGATCAATTTGGGAAGAAGGGTTTTTCTTCCTCCAGTGCTGGCTTGCGGTCCATCAACACCGCTTGTCTTTTGGGCCGATATACCCACTCCTTGTGGGATTCGGTGGCGACTGTTTTGCCCCAGTGTTCTGAGGAGGTCCAGACACTGCTTACCCGCGCCATTGCGGAAGGAAGGGATGCGGCCAAATACACCATACGTTGTGGCCTTGATACCGCCGACTCGCTGGGCAGATCTATTGCAACGACGGTGGCGCTGCGTCGCCACGCCTGGCTGAGAACCACTGGTTTTTCAGGGGATGTCCAGAATACTCTCATGGACATGCCCTTTGATGGAGTCGGTCTTTTTGGTTCCAAAGCAGACCATGCGTTGGAGCGTTTTAAGGACTCGCGGGCTACTGCCAAGTCCCTGGGCCTTTCTGCTACACGCCCTCCGCTACCTTCTGCTTTTCGCCCCTATCGTGGCCACGGAAGGGGCGCCCAGTCACGTCAGCAGCCCAGCCACCGGCCCGCGCAGCAGGCGTCTTCGCGTGGCCGAGGACGTGGATACCGCCGTGGCGGTTCGGGCAACCAGCGTGCGGGGTCAGGCCACCACCTCCAACCCGTCCGCGGCCTCCAAGCCCTCCTAGTCCCTCCTTTCGGGTGCACAGCACGCCAGTGAGGGGCAGGGTCCGCCATCACCTTCACCACTGGCGTCCCATCACCTCGGACAGGTGGGTCTTGGACATTGTCCGAAGGGGCTACTCCCTCCCCTTCGAGACCGCCCCCCCAGCCATGCCACCTCAATTCCACCGCATGTCAGGGGATCACTTGGTACTTCTGCAGAAGGAAGTCACGGCCCTCTTGGCCAAGAGGGCCATCGAGCATGTTCCGACCCCAGAAGTAGGACGTGGTTGCTACTCCCACTACTTCCTGGTGCCCAAAAAGGACAAGGAGGACATGCGTCCTATCTTGGACCTCCGGAACGTCAATCGCTTCCTCCGGAAGGAGAAGTTCAAGATGCTCACCCTAGCTCAGGTCTTGACTGCCCTCGACCCTGGAGACTGGTTGGTAGCGTTGGACTTGCAGGACGCATATTTCCACATCCCCGTCCTGCCGGCCCACCGGCGTTACCTGCGGTTCACGGTAGGCCTCGAGCATTTTCAGTTCACCGTGCTCCCCTTTGGCCTTACCAGTGCCCCTCGGGTGTTCACGAAAGTGATGGCGGTGGTCGCAGCTCATCTGCGCCGGGCAGGGGTTTCAGTCTTCCCCTACCTCGACGACTGGCTGCTGAAGGCGGGCTCGTCCCAGGCAGTCGTCTCCCACCTCCAGACTACGGCCGAACTCCTGCACTCGCTGGGGTTCTCCATCAATGTGCCGAAGTCGCATCTGATTCCTTCTCCACAGCTCCTTTTCATCGGAGCAGTTCTGGACACGACGCAGTTTCGGGCCTATCCTCCTGAACGGCGAGTCCGGGATATTCAGGCTATGATTCCGATCTTTCGGCCTTTATCCTGGGTTTCGGTACGGATGACCCTGAGGCTGCTGGGCCTCATGGCCTCCTGCATCCTGCTGGTCAATCATGCCAGATGGCATATGCGGGCTCTGCAGTGGGACCTGAAGTTCCAGTGGGCGCAGCACCAGGGCAACCTGTCCGATCACGTCCCGATCTCGGAGGGGACTGCAAAACAGTTGCAGTGGTGGCTCTCGAACCGGCAATGGGTCATGGGCAGATCCCTCTCCCTTCCCCAGCCAGAGCACACAGTTGTGACGGACGCGTCCCTTCTGGGATGGGGCGGTCACATGGGAGAGGCGGAGATCAGAGGCCTCTGGTCTCCGGCGGAGTCCCGGCTCCATATCAACCTTCTGGAGCTCCGGGCGATCCGACTTGCACTCAAGGCATTCCTTCCCTCTGTCAAAGGGAAGGTAGTGCAGGTGTTCACAGACAACACTACCGCCATGTGGTACTGCAACAAACAGGGCGGGGTGGGGTCGTGGACCCTCTGTCAGGAGGCTCTGCGCCTCTGGACATGGCTGGAACATCAGGGCATGTTCCTGATGGTTCAACACCTGGCAGGTTCCCTGAACGCCAGGGCGGACGAACTCAGCCGCAGGTGCATGATGGATCACGAATGGCGCCTTTACTCGGAAGTGGCGCAAGGACTCTTTCTACAATGGGGAGAGCCTTGGTTAGATCTATTCGCCACCGAAGAGAACGCGCAATGTCATCAGTTCTGCGCGTTGGAATTTCCAAGGCGGCACTCGCTCGGCGACGCTTTTCGTCGCGAGTGGAGTTGCGGTCTGTTGTACGCCTTTCCGCCTATACCACTTCTACCCAGAGTGTTGAAGAAGATTCGGCACGACCGGGCCCAAGTCATTCTTGTGGCTCCGGACTGGGCTCGAAGAGTTTGGTATCCCGAGCTACTCAGTATGAGCGTAGATCCCCGAGCCGTCTGCCTCTTCGGGAGGATCTTCTGTCGCAGCAGCAGGGGACGGTCCTCCACCCGAACCTGTCCAGTCTACACCTGCTTGCGTGGAGATTGAGCGGCGGCAGTTGATTCCTTTCGACTTGCCTCCCGAAGTTTGTGATGTGATTCTGGCAGCCAGGCGTCCCTCCACTAAGGTGGTGTACGCCTGCAGGTGGAACACATTTGTGGCATGGTGCACAGCAAAGGCTGTGAATCCCCTTTCTGCCCCTCTCTCTGAGGTCCTTCTGTTCCTTCTTTCTCTGGCCCACCAGGGTTCTGCCCTGGGTACCATCAAGGGTTATCTTTGTGCTATCTCGGCCTTCCTCAGGCTCCCTGATCAGCCCTCCCTTTTCAAGTCCCCTGTTGTTAACAGGTTCTTAAAAGGCATTACTCACCTCTTCCCTCCTGTTCCGTTTGTGATGCCTCAGTGGGACTTGAACTTGGTTCTTACCTTTTTAATGTGCGCTCCCTTTGAGCCTCTACATAACTGTCCTCTTCGTCTTCTCACTCTGAAGACAGCCTTTCTGGTGGCCATCACCTCCGCTCGGCGGGTGAGTGAGCTCCAGGCTCTATCTTGCAAACCTCCCTTTCTGTCTGTTCATCCAGACAAGGTTGTTCTTCGGACGCGTCCGTCCTTCTTGCCAAAGGTGGTTACTGCCTTCCACATTGGGCAGACCATCACTTTGCCTACCTTCTTTCCGCCTCCGCATCCTTCCAGAGAGGAAGAGAGGCTCCACCGTCTGAACCCAAAACGTGCGCTCTCCTTCTATATCGACCGCACGAAACACTTCCGGGTGGATGACCAGCTCTTTGTTGGCTACGTGGGCGCCAAAAAAGGTCGGGCGGTGCACAAACGAACCATCTCCCGCTGGGTTACCTTGTGCATCAAGACCTGCTATTCTTTGGCTAAGAAGGAGCCTCCTGTTGGGCTGCGTGCCCATTCCACCAGGGCAACGGCTGCTACCACGGCCTTGGGCCGCGGTGTTCCGCTGCCGGTTATCTGTCAGGCAGCTACGTGGGCCTCGCTGTACACGTTTACAAAACATTACTGCCTTGACAGTCAGGTCCGGAGGGACGGCTTCTTTGGCCGTTCTGTCCTCCAGGACTTCCTTGTCTGATCTTTGTTCGCAGACCCACCACCGGGGTTGGTATTGCTGGGGTATCTATTCTAAGGTAAGGAATCTGTCACTAACGTGTCTCTTTCAGATGCACAAGTTACTAACTTGTGTAACGATATATCTGTAAGAGACAGTAGTTGGTGACAGATTCCTTACCGCCCCACCCATCCTCCCCGTTCTGCGAACTGATTTCTAGGGTTAAGGACATCCCTTTCAGGGCCCTAGTATTTTTCAGACACCTATGTCAGCTTCTTGCATGGCTCTGCGTTCCTGGCGCGGAAAGTCGTGTACAGAACTGACGTCAGCGCGCAGGGGCGGCGTCTAAGTACTGCCCGCGACGTCATCCCGGCGATCACGACGCCGACGACGGACGCGGAGCTGCACGACGCCGCCTACCGACGCGCAAAGGGTACTGCTACGCAAAAAACTTTCCGGATCCAGCCTGACGCCTGGGGATATTCTAAGGTAAGGAATCTGTCACTAACTACTGTCTCTTACAGATATATCGTTACACAAGTTAGTAACTTGTGCATCAGTACTTGGTTGATTCTGATCTGACCTCTCCCCAAGAATTGGGAAAGAAGGCAGACAAATGGGTCAGAACCAGGGTGAAGCAGAAAGCTCAGAATCAAGGTGGTGACCAAAAGAAGCAAGATGCTAAAACTCCAGATAAGGGTGGGGAGAAGGGTAAAGACCAGAAGTCTTCACAAGGGCCCCAAAAACCTGCAACTGGGGGAGAGTCGCAATCTAAGAAGGGTAAAAATAAAAAGAAACCTTGGTGCTTCCTGTGTAAGGAGAAAACCCATTGGACAAGAGATGCCAATTGTTCAAGGATCCTCCTACCAACACCACCACTGCCCCTAAGGCAACTGTTCCCCCTAGTTCAGCTCCAAGTGGTGGTACTGCGAACAAGGGTGTAGTAGGGTTAACCCTGGGATCTGAGATGGGTTCTGGCCTAGTCAGAATTCCAACTCAAGCTGTTTTGGTCTGTGATAGAGGCATGGATATTGCCTCCTTATTTGTCAGTCCCAGTAACCTGGGCAAGTACAGACAACAGCCTTTGATGAATGGAAAGGAGGCCATGGCATATAGGGACACAGGAGCAAGTTTCACAATGGTGACAAAAGATCTTGTGGGCCCTGACCAGATCATACTTGGTGAGATGTACCAAGTGACCAATGCTAGCAATGTCAGGACAGACCATTCCTTGGCAGTTGTGAATTTCACCTGGGGAGGGGTAACTGGCCCTAAGAAGATTGTGGGTAGCTCAGACCTCCCTGTGGAATGCTTGTTGGGCAATGATTTGGAAACTTCAGCCTGGGCTGAAGTGGAACTCAGGACACATGCAGAAATGTTGGGCATCCCTGCAGATGTGTTTGCCATGACTAGGTCACAGGCAAAAATGTCTTCCACTGAACAGGCCCTGGATCCTGAAATGATGGACCAGGTGCCTTCCAAGAGAAGGAGCAGTAGGGGTAAGGCAGTGTCTTCCCCCCTCTCCCCTGCCTCAGAGTGAGGATCAGTGTCCTGAGGGAGATGATCTCAGTCCCTGTGAAGGAACTGTCTCAGAGGAACTTGAACCTGACCAGGTTGAGTTCTTGGGGACAGGGGGCCCTTCCAGGGCAGATCTGAGCCAGGAGCAGCTGAGCTGCCCCTCTCTTGAACCCCTCCGACAGCAAGCTGCTGCTGAGAGTGCCAGTGGGTCCCACAGGATCTACTGGGATGATCGACTTCTATATTCAGAGGGTAGAGACCCCAAGCCTGGTGCTACCAGGAGGTTGGTTATACCTCTGAAGTTTAGAGGTTTCCTATTAACACTGGCACATGACATCCCATTGGCAGGACACTTAGGCCAAAGCAAGACCTGGGACAGGCTTGTCCCTCACTTTCACTGGCCTCACATGTCAGAAGACACAAAGGAGTTTTGTTGCTCCTGTATCACTTGCCAAGCCAGTGGTAAGGCAGGTGGTACTACAAAGGCCCCCTGGATACCACTACCTGTGGTGGGGGTTCCCTCTGAGAGGGTTGGTATTGACATTGTTGGTCCCATGGATCCTCCAACTGCATCTGGGCACAGATTCATACTAGTGGTGGTGGACCATGCCACTAGGTATCCAGAGGCAATACCTCTTAGGACCACCACAGCTCCTGCTGTGGCCAGGGCCTTCCTGGGAATCTTTTCCAGAGTGGGTTTCCCTAAGGAGGTGGTATCAGACCGAGGTACAAACTTTGTCTGGTTATCTTACTGCTATGTGGAAGGAGTATGGAGTGAATTACAAATTCACCACACCCTATCACCCACAATGCAATGGGTTAGTTGAGAGATTCAACAAAACTCTCAAGGGCATGATAAAAGGTCTCCCTGACAAACTTGGGCGTAGATGGGATATCCTTTTGCCCTGCCTTCTCTTTGCCTACAGAGAGGTTCCTCAGAAGGGGGTTGGCTACAGCCCTTTTGAACTTCTGTTTGGACATCCAATTAGGGGTCCCTTATGTTTGGTTAAGGAGGGATGGGAGTTACCTCTCAAACCCCCTAAACAGGACATAGTGGACTATGTACTTGGTCTCCGCTCCAGGATGGCTGAGTATATGAAGAAGGCATCCAAAAACCTTGAGGCTAGCCAGGAATTACAGAAAGCCTGGCATGACCAAAAGACTGTTTTGGCTGTGTATCAGCCAGGACAGAAGGTATGGGTGTTGGAGCCTGTGGCCCCAGCAGCTCTCCAAGACGAGTGGAGTGGGCCCCATACCATTCTTGAGCAGAAGGGAGAGGTTACCTACCTGGTGGACCTTGGAACTCCCAGGAGACCCCATAGGGTGCTCCATGTGAACAGGCTCAAGCCATATGTGGACAGGGCAGACATGGGCTTGCTCATGGCTACTGATGAGGGACAGGAGGAAGAGAGTGATCCACTCCCTGACCTCCTCTCACAGAACCCTGATGATGGTTCAGTTGATGGTGTAGCCTTGGCAGGCAGCCTCACTGAACAGCAACAGACTGATTGTAGGAAGGTCCTCAATCAGTACAGACACATGTTTTCACTGACTCCAAGTCAGACTACCTGGTGTACACATGAGGTGGATACAGGTGACAGTCTGCCTGTTAAAAATAAGAGTTCGAGGCATATGAGCTGCAGATCACACACTGTGCATAGATCGCCATCTGGTGTTGGGCCCGGATGTTTGCACTTTGTTGTTCTGTGGAATAAGTCTTTGGAAGTCACGAGATAGGTGACTCCTCCTCTGGACAATAGTGCTCATGGGCATCGACTCCATCTTCAGATTGTTTTTTTCCGCCATCGGGCTCGGATGTGTTCGTCGCGCTCCAGTTCGGTGTCGTTACCGTTCTAACTTTCGACGCGCAATCCTTTACCCTTTCTTCGGTATTGTTTTCGATCGCGTTTCCCTTTCGACGCGCATCTCTACAAACTCGAATTCTTCGATTCCGGTCGTCGACGCAGGCTTTCGGGCCTAGCTGCGCCATCAGGCCTTGTGGCTCATGGAAAGGACTCCTTTCAAAAAGTGTCCTCAATGTGGATCCAAGTTTCCCCACGCCGATCTTCACGAGGTGTGTAACCTCTGCCTTTCGCCCGAGCACGAGGCCAAAGACTGTTCAGCTTGTGCCTCTTTCCGCTCCAAGAAAACCAATATGGGATCGTCTAGCTCGAAGAAGCATGGCTCGATCATCGATACCGCACGATATCTTCCAAGAAGGCTTCAATGTACCGGAGCAGGAGCAAATCGAAGAGGGCATCATTAGCGCCTCCGAAGCCGACGATTCCGACGTCGAAGACATCACTCCAGGGCAACGGGTCGTAAGTACCGACGTCGACCCCTCCCCCCCCATCCATTCCTACAAAGGCTTCGGTCACACCTTCACCTTCGGGACTAGGTGCACACCGGGACAAAACTTCCCACGCCCCGCCTTCCGGCTTGGCAAAGAAGTCAACACATAAGCCTTCAGGCCGCTCGGGCCAGCCTACCCTCGGTACCGAAACCCCATCCCCATCCCCGGCACCGAGACCAAAAGACAAACCACTGTCTTCGCCCGCACCGAAGCCTGGTTCCACATCGGTGCATTCGGCACCGAAACCCACTGGCACTGATCCTTCGGATCCGAGAAAACCTTCGGAACCAACCGAACAACCGGTTCCGAAAACAGCTGGCTCTCAACCTTCGGAGCCGAAAAAATCATCGGAACCGAACAGGCAACCGGTTCCAAAGACCCCAATGGAACCGAGGAAAACTCCCGTTTCCAAACCTAAGGAGCACAAAACAACTCCAAAACTGGTGCCACACAAACAGTCGGACCCGAAAAAATCGGCACCGAAACAACACACTCCAGAGGAGGAGCTTTTCCAACCTGATCCAACCCAAAAAACTCTCGAAATAGACCCAAAGACAGGTCAACCTATAGTTAGTCCTTCCAGGAAAAGGAAAATGGACAAACCTGCACCAGCTCCACTCCCTCTAAAGAAGAGAGACATTGCCACTTCTCCTTTAAGAATTCCTTCTCCCCCTCCACACCACATCTCTCCTATTCCATCTCCAGTACCCTCACAATCTCCTCCACCTCAGGATGATGAGGACCCTTCGAAGTACGAAGGCGATGATCAACCTTTAGGAGAACCTAGTCATCATAATATTCCAAATGACCCATGGGACAATTATGGCACACCAGATGTTCCTGATACACCACAAGATGATATCTACCCATCTAGACCATCCCCTCCAGAGAACACTATAGGGTTCACTCAGCTCATACAGAGAGCTGCAGAATACCATGGTGTAAATTTACACACAGACCCTATAGAAGAAGACTTCCTTATGGACACTTTTGCACCATCTCAAAGGTCCACTTCTATTCTCCCAATGTTAAAAGGGGTAATCAAACACGCTCCTGAAGTCTTTAAAGATCCTGTAAGGGCTAGAGTCATTAACCCCAGAGTAGAAAAGAAATACAAGTCTGCCCCAGCTCACCCGGTTTACATTAAAGGACAACTTCCCTTAGATTCCTTGGTAGTTTCCAACGCCAGGAAAAGGGCTAACTCTCAAACCTCAGGCGATGCTCCACCTCCTGATAAGGAGTCAAAACTGTTGGACGCATCTGGTAAAAGAACAGCGTCCCAAGCAGCCAACATATGGAGAATTGCCAACACACAGGCTTTGCTGGCTAGGTACGATAGGGCACACTATGACGAACTAGAGACTCTACTACAACACCTTCCAGATCAATACAAAACAAGGGCCAATGATCTCATCCAGGAAGGCAAGATTATAACCAATTCGATGTGCTCTGGATGCTGCAGACACAGCCTCCCGAGCTATTAATACCAGTGTCCTTTTGCGTAGACCTGCGTGGCTGCGTATTTCAGGGTTCAAACCCGAGGTTCAAACTGCCATACTAAACCAACCGTTTGACCAGGAACATTTATTTGGACCTAGTGTGTGTAAGAAACTGGCTCTATATATACTGCACCAAAGTGAGGTACAGTGTGTATAGAGTCCAAGGGTCTCCAGAGGTTTGGCAGAGCTTAAAGTTAGATAGAACCTTACTCTCTAAAGTGGTAGCTTGGTGGAGCATTAAGGCAGTATCAGAGGACAGTGTAAAGCATTTGATGTACACACTCAGTCAGCAAATGAAACCACACACTCAAGAACTGAACTCTAGGCCAATTGTTTTGTATAAAAAAAATACTGTTTTATTTTAGAACCACAGGTTTGCATAAAAATACTTTCTCAAGATAAGATGCCGTTTGTTGAATACTTTCAATGAACAATAGACTTTGAATGCAATATAGTACAGGGGTTGCAATAGGCAACACAATACTTGGTATACTATAACATTGAGCTCAATAGGATTTTCAAGTAAACTGCAATAGAATTACTTTACAAACGTTTTTCTTACTCCGGGCTGGATCCTGGATTCAGCCCTGGTGCATTTCCTGTAAACAGTTGAAAGAAATCGTTTTTGTTACACAGGCGATTTTTAAGGAATATTTGTATGTTGCAAAAATCGACAGAAGAATTTCTGGCAACAACCAGGCAATGTTATCCTATGGAGGAAAATCAAGTTACCGGAAAATCAGTTGTAATCACTTTTTCTAGTCAGTGCTGGGTACCTAAATCCAGCACTGGGATCTCTCCTGAGAACAGGTGAGTAATTTCGTTTTTGATATTCGGACGATTTTTAGTGAATATTTCAAAGTTCCAAAACTCGACACTTAGAAGAATTTCCAAGTGAAAACCAGTCAATGTTACCCTATGGAGAAAATGCAAGTTATCGGCTTTCAGGTAAGTACTCGGCTGGCAGAGTTAAGGTTCTGGGTCAAGACTCGGGGGTCTCCCAGGTTCAGGTTTGTACTGTTGTTACACCCTCAGCGGCACAGGAGCGGCCGGGTGCAGAGAGAGTAGGCCCAACGTTAGCCTATGGCGGGCGGGGGGCCTTTGGTTGGTGGCTGCTGGCAGGCAGGCCACTCGGCTGTGGGAGCAAAGCTCCTAGTCACTTACTCAGGGCAAGTGGGGAAGTCGAACAGGGTAGTTGGTGCACCCTCAGCGGCACTGGGCGGCCGGGTGCAGTGGGCTTTTGGGCCGTCGGGCGCCCAATGGATTTCAATGGGAAAGCTGCAAGACGAACAAAGGCTGCAAACTCTGGGACGGTGATTCTTCAGGTGCGACCACCACTTCGAGAGGTAAGTTGGGATGCTGTAGGAGGGGTAGACACCCAGGAGTTGGGCACAGGGGTCCGTGGGGCGCCGGGTGCAGGGGTATCTTTAGGCGTCGGGAAATCTTACCCTCTGCTGGTCGCGGTTGGAGGGGTCCCTGGTGTTGAGGCTGCAGGCGTCGTCAGGAGCGTCTAGGGGAGTCCTTGGGTGCTGGATTCTTGGTCACAGTCGCCGGGGGGACGTCCTCGTGGTCTTTGTCCACTTTGGCTCGGGCCGGGCTCGGCGGGTGCAGAGTGGGCAGGATCCGCGGTCTCAGGCTGGGGCCTGGGGTTACAGATGTTTGAGCAGAGCCACTGCTCGGGGAGTCCCAGTCTTTTAGTTGAGCAAGGCAGTCAGGTCCTCCGGGGTTTTCGAGGTTGCTGACCACTGAAGAGGCCGGGGTTTAGCAGGAGCAGGTTCGAGGTTCAACAGGCTGGTAGGGCTGGGGCCAAGTCAGTCGGTGTCGTCCTCTTGTTAGCAGCTGCACGGCTGGTCTTCTTTCTTCTTGTTGGTTCGGAATCGGGATCTGAGGAAGGAAGGTTCAGGGTGCCCCTAAATACTGAATTTAGGGGCGTTACAGGTAGGTAAAGGGCAGGGACCAATGGGTCCCTTCCCTGGGGTGGGTACACCCCCTACTCTGCCACTCTCCAGTGGGAGGGGGCAGGAGCCTGTCCTGGGTTGGCTGGGTCCCCCATCCTCAAGATGGCGGGGACTCGAGGTTGTGCTTCGCCTCGCCTCCCCCACCTTAGGGGTGGAGTTGGCAGAGGTGGGCACACCTCTCTTCCTCACTCTGTTTTTCCCGCCGGGTCTCCCGCCCAAAGGGGGGAGAACCAGTGGGGACCAGTTGCTGAGTACAGCAAGTGGTCTGGAGAGGCTCACAAAGGCGGTATGCCTTTGAAGCTTCTCCTTCGTGAACCCTGCCCATCCTGGGGGAGGAGGCTTGGCACCTCGTCCCAGGATGTGCATTGTTTCAGGCCCCGAGAGCAGCGAGCTCTCGACCCAGGGGTCCAGAAACATGTCTGGTGATGGCAGCCTCGGCAGCCACCCAGTCAGGCCACTGGAAGTTGGTCGAGTTTCAGGGGGCATCTCTAAGATGCCCTCTGTTGTGCATTTTACATTAAATCCCACACTGGCATCAGTGTGGGTTTAATGTGCTGAGAAGTTTGATACCAAACTTCCCAGTCTTCAGTGTAGCCATTATGGTGCTGTGGAGTTCGTAATGTCAAACTCCCAGCACCATATACTCTTAATGGCAGCACTGCACTTACAGTGCCCAGGAATGGACCTGGGTACTGTAGGGGTACAGGGCTCATGCACCTGTACCCTCACCACTGGCATAGGGCACCCAGCTAGAGGGGTGACTGATGGATGCCAGGGCAGTGGTTTGTGGGCATGGCACACAGGGATGTGTGCCATGTCGACTCTTCACTTTGTTCTGCACCAAGACACGCAGTCGGCAGAGTGTGAGTGTCAGGGTACAGGGCCTCCAAGGGTGGCACAATAAGTGCTGCAGCCCTTGGAGGCCTTCTCTGGTCACAGTGCCCTGGGTACCTGTGGTACCACTTACCAGGGGCTTACCTGTGGCCAGAGATGCCAATTGGGTTTAGGCTTCAATGCAGTTAAGGGAAGGAACACAGGCCCTGGGTACCTGATTGGCAGGAGCCCAGGGCACACTCAGTCAAAGCACATCAGCAATTCAGCAAAAAGTGGGGGCATACCATGCAAGAAAGAGGCACTTTCTCACACAACCCCCCCTCCCCCAAACGAAAGATGATGAGACTAACCTTGCCCTTGGGAGTCTTCATTGTCTAAGTGGAAGAACCTGGAAAGTCCATCTGCATTGGCATGGGCAGTCCCAGGTCTATGTTCCACTTCAAAGTCCATTCCCTGTAGGGAGATGGACCACCTCAAAAGTTTTGGATTTTCCCCTTTCATTTGCATTAGCCATCTGAGAGGTCTGTGGTCAGTTTGAACTAGGAAGTGAGTACCAAACAAGTATGGTCTCAACTTCTTCAGGGACCAAACCACAGCAAAGGCCTCCCTCTCAATGGCACTCCAATGCTGCTCTCTGGGGAGAAGCCTCCTGCTTATAAAAGCAACAGGTTGGTCTTGGCCTTCATCATTGGTCTGGGATAGGACCGCTCCTATCCCTAGCTCAGAGGCATCAGTCTGCACTATGAACTGCTTGGCATAATCTGGAGCTTTTAGAATTGGTGCTGAGCACATTGCTTCTTTCAGGGTGTCAAAAGCCTTTTGGCAACTAACTGTCCAGTTAACCTTTTTGGGAATCTTCTTGGAGGTGAGTTCTGTGAGGGGAGTCACAATGGACCCATATCCCTTCACAAACAACCTGTAGTACCCAGTCAAGCCAAGGAATGCCCTGACTTGGGTCTGGGTTGTTGGAGCTGCCCAGTCCAGGATGGCCTGGATCTTGGGCTGTAAGGGCTGTACCTGGCCTCCACCAACAAGGTGGCCCAAGTACACCACAGTACCCTGCCCTATCTGGCATTTGGATGCCTTGATAGTTAGACCTGCAGTTTGCAGGGCTTTTAAAACCTTCCCAAGGTGGACCAGGTGATCCTGCCTGGTGGAGCTAAAGACAGCAATATCATCAAGATAAGCTGCACTAAAGGACTCCAACCCAGCAAGGACTTGATTCACCAACCTCTGGAAGGTGGCAGGGGCATTCTTTAAACCAAAGGGCATAACAGTGAACTGATAGTGCTCATCAGGTGTGGAGAATGCTGTTTTCTCTTTTGCTCCTGGTGCCATGCCAATTTGCCAGTACCCTGCAGTTAAGTCAAAGGTACTTAAGAATTTGGCTGCACCCAATTTGTCTATCAACTCATCTGCTCTTGGGATAGGGTGTGCATCTGTCTTGGTGACAGAGTTGAGCCCTCTGTAATCCACACAAAACCTAATTTCTCTCTTTCCATCCTGTGGGTGAGGTTTGGGGACCAGAACCACTGGGCTAGCCCAGGGGCTCTTGCTGACCTCCGCTCTGATGCTTTCCTTGACTTGGTCTGACTGTCGATAGATCTTGTTTTTGACAGGTGCACTGTCACCAGTGTCCACATCATGGGTACACCAGTTAGTCAGACCAGGGGACAAGGAAAAGAGCTTAGCATACTGCTGCAAGACTTGCTTGCAGTCAGTCTGCTATTGGGCAGAGAGGGTGTCTGAAAAGACCACTCCATCAACTGACCCATCTTTTGGGCTGTATGAGAGGAGGTCAGGGAGAGGTTCACTCTGCTTCCTGCTCCTCATCAGTCACCATCAGCATGGTGATGTCAGCCCTGTCATTGTAGAACTTTAGGCGGTTCACATGGATAACCCTTTTGGGTGTCCTGCTTGTGCCCAGGTCAACTAAGTAGGTGACCTCACTCTTTCTCTCCAGGATAGGGTAAGGGCCACTCCATCTGTCCTGGAGTGCCCTTGGTGCCACTGGCTCCAAAACCCACACCTGTTGCCCAGGTTGAAATTCAACCAGTGCAGCTTTTTGGTCATACCAGTGCTTCTGAAGCTCCTTGCTGGCCTCAGGATTCTTGGATGCCTTTTCCATGTACTCAGCCATTCTGGACCTTAGGCCAAGCACATAGTCCACAATATCTTGTTTGGGTTCTTGGAGAGGCCTCTCCCAGCCCTCCTTTACAAGACAAAGTGGTCCCCTCACAGGATGGCCAAACAGAAGTTCAAAGGGTGAGAAACCTACTCCCTTCTGTGGCACCTCTCTGTAAGCGAAAAGCAGACATGGTAAGAGGACATCCCATCTGCTTTTGAGTTTCTCAGGGAGCCCCATAATCATGCCGTTCAATGTCTTGTTAAATCTCTCAACAAGGCCATTGGTTTGTGGATGATAGGGTGTAGTAAACTTGTACTGCACCCCACATTCCTTCCACATGTGTTTCAGGTAAGCAGACATAAAGTTAGAACCTCTGTCTGAAACCACCTCCTTAGGAAACCCTACCCTGGTGAAGACACCAATGAGGGCCTTGGCTACTGCAGGAGCTGTAGTAGTCCTATGTGGGATTGCTTCAGGGTACCTAGTGGCATGATCCACTACCACTAGTATGAATTTGTTCCCTGAGGCTGTGGGAGGTTCAAGTGGACCCACTATGTCCACACCTACCCTCTCAAAGGGCACCCCCACCACAGGCAGTGGTATCAGGGGGGCCTTTGGGTGGCCACCTGTCTTACCACTGGCCTGACAGGTAACACAGGAGCTGACAAACTCCTTCACCTTTTGGTGCATCTGGGGCCAGTAAAAGTGGCTAACTAGCCTTTCCCAAGTCTTGGTTTGGCCCAGATGTCCAGCTAGGGGGATGTCATGAGCTAAAGTTAGGAGGAACTCCCTGTACTTCTGTGGCACTACCACTCTCCTGGTGGCTCCAGGATTGGGGTCTCTTGCCTCGGTGTACAGTAATCCCTCTTCCCAATAAACTCTGTGGGTACCACTGACATCTCCCTTTGCTTCTGAAACAGCTTGCTGCCTCAGGCTTTCAAGAGTGGGACAGTCTTGCTGCCCCTGGCACAGCTCTTCCCTAGAGGGTCCCCCTGGGCCCAAGAGTTCAACCTGGTAAGGGTCAAGCTCCATGGGCTCAGTTCCCTCTGGGGTGTCCAAGTCCTCTCCCTGAGGAGAGGGGTCCTGATCCTTTGGCTGTATAGAAGCTGGTCCCCCAGTCTTCTTACCTTTTCTCTTGGTAGGTTGGGCCATTCTTTCAGGCTCCAACACTATTTCTTCACCCTGCCTTTTGCTATGTGCTCTTGTTTTTACACACACCAATTCAGGGATGTCCAGCATTGCTGCATGGGTTTTTAGTTCAACCTCAGCCCAGGCTGAGGTTTCCAGGTCATTGCCAAGCAGACATGCAGCTGGTAGCTTTGGAGAGACCACTACCCGTTTCAGGCCAGTAAACCCCCCCCAGTCTAATGTCACCATAGCCATAGCATGATTAGTGGTAACACTGTCCGCATTGGTGACTGGGTAAGTACGCCCAATCAAATATTGCCCAGGGGAAACCAGTGTGTCTCTCACCATAGTGACACTGGCACCTGTATCCCTCAGAGCTTCTATCCTAGTTCCATTGATCCAAGGGTACTGTAAGTATTTCTTTAAGTTGGGTGGCCACTCAGCTACAGTGGCAAACTCAACTTCCCCCTCTGAAACTAGAACTGCTTCAGTGTGCATCCTGATTTGCTCTGGGCACACTGTTGATCTCATCTGTAGACTTGCCACCCCAGGAGTAGCTGTACTTGTGGGCCTTGTTGTGAGGGCAAGACTTGTCTACGGTTAAGTGTCCCAACTTCTTACAGTTGTTACACCAGGCCTTTGTGGGATCAAAGTTCTTCCCCCTATAGGGCTGTGGCACACAGGGAGTAGTTTGGGACCCACCCCCCTGTACAGGTTTTTGGGGCCCTTTGGAAGACTCAGACTTTTTATCTTGGGGATTCTCACCACCTTTCCCCTGGGGAGGTTTTGTAACCACCTTCTTCTGGTCACCCCCAGTGGTTGTCCTTGTCACCCTAGTCTTGACCCAGTGGTCTGTCTTCTTTCCCAATTCATGGGGAGAAATTAGACCTAGGTCTACCAAATGCTGATGTAACTTTTCATTTGTGCAATTAATTAATATATGTTCCTTCATAAACAAATTGTAAAGTCCAGTAAAGTCATGCACATTGTGTCCAGTTAACCAACCATCCAGTGTCTTTACTGAGTAGACTACAAAATCAATCCAGGACTGGTTCTGGGTTTTGTGAGCCCCCCTGAATCTAATTCTGTACTCAGTGGTGAGTCCAAATCCCTCAATCAGAGTTCTCTTCATGAGGTCATAGGACTGCATCTGGCCCAGAGAGGGTCAGAAGCCTGTCTCTGCAGTTACCAGAGAACAGTTCCCACAGGAGTGCCCCCCAGAGAGGTTTCTTCACCTGTCTCAGGCCCTCTCAAAGGCTGTGAACCATTTGGTGATGTCATCACCCTCCTCAAATTTAGGGACAATCCCTTTGGGGATTTTAGGATCATAAGATTGCTCTTTATCCTTATTATTGGTATTGCTGCCACCATTGATGGGTGCTAAACCCATCTCCTTTCTTTCCTTCTCTAGAGCCAGGAGTCTGGACTCTAGATCTAGCCTTTTGGCCAACCTTGCTAAAAGGTTGTCCTCACTGAGGCTGTCCTCAATGTCCTCCCTGGGACCTGAACCACCTGTGTGGCCTCTAGGTCCCCAGAGGTTAATTCTTGGAAATAAGGGTGCAGGGACCCTTTCTTCCCTAGGCAGTGGTGGAGGTGGGTTCCTTTCTCCATCCTCCTCACTCCTTTCCTCCTCTGCTTGGTCATCACCATGCTCAGAGGGGTGGGCCTTTGCATACTCAGCCAGGAGCTCCTGGAGCCCTTGTTTGGTTGGATGCTGGCCCATTGGTATATTTTTAAGTTTACATAAGGACCTTACTTCCTTGAAAGACAAGTGAAGGTAAGGGGTGAGGTCGAGCTCCTCAACCATGTCCTGCATGTCATTATTATCTTCACTAATAGCTGGGTTCTTGTCTTGAGACATTCTAACAAAAAGTTCTAACCCCTCTACCCTTGACTATAGTGACTTTTTATTTTCTAAAATTCTAAAGGGACTTAAGGAAGGCCCTAACAAGACTTTTAGTAGTTTGGAAAAAAAATTCCAATTTAAAAAAATCAGAATTCTAAAGGCAATTTAAAAGTTCTGTCGTGTGATCAGATGGTAACCAAGTAGTCCAACAAATGCAAGTTTGTATCCCACCGCTGATCCACCAATGTAAGAAACTGGCTCTATATATACTGCACCAAAGTGAGGTACAGTGTGTATAGAGTCCAAGGGTCTCCAGAGGTTTGGCAGAGGTTAAAGTTAGATAGAACCTTACTCTCTAAAGTGGTAGCTTGGTCGAGCAGTAAGGCAGTATCAGAGGACAGTGTAAAGCATTTGATGTACACACTCAGTCAGCAAATGAAACCACACACTCAAGAACTGAACTCTAGGCCAATTGTTTAGTATAAAAAAATATACTGTTTTATTTTAGAACCACAGGTTTGCATAAAAATACTTTCTCAAGATAAGATGCCGTTTGTTGAATACTTTCAATGAACAATAGACTTTGAATGCAATATAGTACAGGGGTTGCAATAGGCAACACAATACTTGGTATACTATAACATTGAGCTCAATGGGATTTTCAAGTAAACTGCAATAGAATTACTTTACGAATGTTTTTCTTACTCAGGGCTGGATCCTGGATTCAGCCCTGGTGCATTTCCTGTAAACAGTTGAAAGAAATCGTTTTTGTTACACAGGCGATTTTTAAGGAATATTTGTATGTTGCAAAAATCGACACTTCGAAGAATTTCTGGCAACAACCAGGCAATGTTATCCTTTGGAGGAAAATCAAGTTACCGGAAAATCATAGTTGTAATCACTTTTTCTAGTCAGTGCTGGGTACCTAAATCCAGCACTGGGATCTCTCCTGAGAACAGGTGAGTAATTTCGTTTTTGATATTCGGACGATTTTTAGTGAATATTTCAAAGTTCCAAAACTCGACACTTAGAAGAATTTCCAAGTGAAAACCAGTCCATGTTACCCTATGGAGAAAATGCAAGTTATCGGCTTTCTGGTAAGTACTCGGCTGGCAGAGTTAAGGTTCTGGGGCAAGACTCAGGGGTCTCCCAGGTTCAGGTTTGTACTGTTGTTACACCCTCAGCGGCACAGGAGCGGCCGGGTGCAGAGAGAGTAGGCCCAACGTTAGCCTATGGCGGGCGGGGGGCCTTTGGTTGGTGGCTGCTGGCAGGCAGGCCACTCGGCTGTGGGAGCAAAGCTCCTGGTCACTTACTCGGGGCAAGTGGGGAAGTCTAACAGGGTAGTTGGTGCACCCTCAGCGGCACTGGGGCGGCCGGGTGCAGTGGGCTTTTGGGCCGTCGAGCGCCCAATGGATTTCAATGGGAAAGCTGCAAGACGAACAAAGGCTGCAAACTTGGGGACGGTGATTCTTCAGGTGCGACCACCACTTCGAGAGGTAAGTTGGGATGCTGTAGGAGGGGTAGACACCCAGGAGTTGGGCACAGGGGTCCGTGGGGCGCCGGGTGCAGGGGTATCTTTAGGCATCGTGAAATCTTACCCTCTGCTGGTCGCGGTTGGAGGGGTCCCTGGTGTTGAGGCTGCAGGCGTCAGGAGCGTCGAGGGGAGTCCTTGGGTGCTGGATTCTTGGTCACAGTCGCCAGGGGGACGTCCTCGTGGTCTTTGTCCACTTTGGCTCGGGCTGGGCTCGGCGGGTGCAGAGTTGGCAGGATCCGCGGTCTCAGGCCGGGGCCTGGGCTTACAGATGTTTGAGTAGAGCCACTGCTCGGGGGAGTCCCAGTCTTTTAGTTGAGCAAGGCAGTCAGGTCCTCCGGGGTTTTCGAGGTTGCTGACCACTGAAGAGGCCGGGGTTTAGCAGGAGCAGGTTCGAGGTTCGACAGGCCGGTAGGGCTGGGGCCAAGTCAGTTGGTGTCGTCCTCTTGTTAGCAGCTGCACGGCTGGTCGTCTTTCTTCTTGTTCTTCTTGTTGGTTCGGAATCGGGATCTGAGGAAGGAAGGTTCAGGGTGCCCCTAAATACTGAATTTAGGGGCGTTACAGGTAGGTAAAGGGCAGGGACCAATGGGTCCCTTCCGTGGGGTGGGTACACCCCCCTACTCTGCCACTCTCCAGTGGGAGGGGGGCAGGAGCCTGTCCTGGGTTGGCTGGGTCCCCCCATCCTCAAGATGGCGGGGACTCGAGGTTGTGCTTCACCTCGCCTCCCCCACCCTAGGGATGGAGTTGGCAGAGGTGGGCACACCTCTCTTCCTAACTCTGTTTTTCCCGCCGGGTCTCCCGCCCAAAGGGGGGGGGGGGAACCAGTTGCTGAGTACAGCAAGTGGTCTGGAGAGGCTCACAAAGGCGGTATGCCTTTGAAGCTTCTCCTTCGTGAACCCTGCCCATCCTGGGGGAGGAGGCTTGGCACCTCGTCCCAGGATGTGCATTGTTTCAGGACCCCGAGAGCAGCAAGCTCTCGACCCAGGGGTCCAGAAACATGTCTGGGGGTGGCAGCCTCGGCAGCCACTCAGTCAGGTCACTGAGAGTTGGTCGAGTTTCAGGGGGCATCTCTAAGATGCACTCTGTTGTGCATTTTACATTAAATCCCACACTGGCATCAGTGTGGGTTTAATGTGCTGAGAAGTTTGATACCAAACTTCCTAGTCTTCAGTGTAGCCATTATGGTGCTGTGGAGTTCGTAATGACAAACTCCCAGCACCATATACTCTTAATGGCAGCACTGCACTTACAGTGCCGATGAATGGACCTGGGTACTGTAGGGGTACAGGGCTCATGCACTGTACCCTCACCACTGGCATAGGGCACCCAGCTAGAGGGGTGACTGATGGATGCCAGGGCAGTGGTTTGTGGGCATGGCACACAGGGATGTGTGCCATGTCGACTCTTCGCTTTGTTCTTCACCAAGACACGCAGCCTGCAAAGGCATTGTGTGTGTCAGGGTACAGGGGCTCTAAGGGTGGCACAATAAGTGCTGTAGTCCTTGGAGGTCTTCTCTGGTCACAGTGCCCTGGGTACCTGTGGTACCACTTACCAGGGGCTTACCTGTGGCCAGAGATGCCAATTGGGTTTAGGCTTCAATGCAGTTAAGGGAAGGAACACAGGCCCTGGGTACCTGATTGGCAGGAGCCCAGGGCACACTCAGTCAAAGCACATCAGCAATTCAGCAAAAAGTGGGGGCATACCATACAAGAAAGAGGCACTTTCTCACAGTGTGGATTCATCTTTAGAAAAGATGAAAAAAGATACTGATACAGCCAAATCAATGGGAGCTTTGCAATCGCAAACTCCCAGAAGTTCCTTTCGTCGCTCCTCTTATAGGGGCGCCTCTAGAGGTTTTACCACTGATAACTCCTCCACCTCCTGTAAAAGTCCCACCCAGACCTCATCTACCAGAGGTTATTACAGAGGAGGCTACAGGGGCAATAACAACAAGGGTAGAGGTAAAACCATCAATACTTGTGCTGCCTCCACCTCCAAACAATGACTTCCCTCCACTCCCCCCAGACCATTACACTCCGGTCGGGGGAAGATTACTACAGTTCCTACCTGTCTGGAACACCATTACCACGGACAGGTGGGTGAGGCAAATCATCCAATCCGGTTATTGCCTGGAACTCACTTCAACTCCCCCAAACATACCACCCAAACAGCGTCCAATGTCAACAGAGCATTTAACGCTTCTCAAACAAGAGGTGCTTTCCCTCCTGCAAAAACATGCAATAGAACCAGTTCCACTGCATCAGCAAAACTCAGGGGTTTAGTCACTGTATTTTCTCATTCCAAAGAAGGACGGAACCCTCAGGCCCATCCTGGACCTCAGACCATTAAACCTCTACATACAATCAGACCATTTTCATATGGTCACTCTTCAACAAGTCCTTCCTCTACTCAAACAAGGCGATTTCCTTGCCACCTTAGATCTCAAGGACGCCTACTTCCACATTCCCATTCACCCTGCTCACAAAAAATATCTTCGATTTGTAGTGGACGGTCAACATTATCAGTTCAAGGTTCTCCCATTCGGAGTCACCACAGCAACTAGAGTCTTCACAAAATGTCTGGCAGTGGTAGCAGCCCACTTAAGAAGACAACAAATTCACGTCTTCCCATACTTGGACGACTGGCTCATAAAAGCCAAGTCGCATACCCAGTGTGTAAATCACACACACACACACCACAATCCAACTGCTTCACGACTTAGGGTTTACAATAAACCTCAGTCTCACCTCCAACCGTCCCACATCCAACAATATCTAGGTGCCACAATAGACACCTCAAAAGGCCTTGCATATCCCAATCCAGCCAGGATAGCAAGCATGCAAGCCTTTATAGCAAAATTCCAGCCGCAACACTCACTTCCAGCTCGAGTATTTATGCAACTAATAGGGATGATGGCCTCCTGCATATTCATAGTACCGCATGCAAGACTCCAGATGCGCCCCTTACAGGAATGCTTGGCACGTCAGTGGAACCAAGCGCTAGGTCAGCTAACAGATCTGGTGTTGGTGGACGGCCGCACACATCGCTCTCTGCAGTGGTGGAACACCTAAAACCTTTCCAAAGGGCGACTGTTCCTAGAGCCGGTTCCACAGATTGTGCTAACAGCAGACGCATCGCTCACCGGGTGGGGAGCTCATCTACTACATCACACCATACAGGGTACATGGACACCTCAGCAAAAGCTACTCCACATCAATCATTTGGAGTTACTAGCAATCTTTCTGGCATTAAAATCATTCCAGAAACAGATATCAGGCAAAGATGTCTTAGTCCGAACGGACAATATCACAGCAATGTATTATTTACAAAAACAGGGGGGGACGCACTCTCTGCAGCTCTCTCCACTAGCTCAAAGCATATGGAGATTGGCTATTCCCCAAAACATATTCCTTCTAGCCCAACATCTTCCAGGAATTCAGAATCAGATGGCAGATCTGTTAAGTCGTCAAACACAACAGATTCACGAGTGGGAACTTCACCCAGAAGTTCTTCAACCGTTTTTCCAAATGTGGGGGCATCCAGAGATAGATCTCTTCGCCACACATTACAACACAAAATGCCCAAGCTTCGCCGCCAGATATCCACACCCATTGTCCAAAGGCAATGCGATATGGATGAATTGGTCAGGCAGATTTGCGTACGCTTTTCCGCCTCTCCCACTCATTCCATTAGTGGTGCACAAGCTGCAACAACAGCCACTAACACTGATTCTAGTTGCTCCAACATGGGCCAGACAACCATGGTACACAACATTGCTGGAACTATCAGTAGTCCCGCACCAAAAACTACACCTCTCCCCACAACTCTTAACACAGAACCGTGGAGAGATCCAGCACAGCTCAATCTAGCGATCTGGCTCCTGAAGTCCTAGAATTTGGTTACCTCAATCTTCCACCTGATTGCATGAACGTTATCAGAGAAGCTAGGCGCCCCACCACTAGAGCCTGCTATGCAGCCAAGTGGAAAAGATTTGTTATATACTGTACCAATAACACAATCAATCCTCTAGATGCGTCTATTCAACACATCATATGTTACCTGCTGCATCTTCAAAGATGTAATCTAGCATACACATCCATTAGATTGCATCTCGCTGCATAGCAGCTTACCTACAAAATAGACAACATTTGTCATTGTTCAAGGTACCGGCCATTAAAGCATTTATGGAAGGCCTCAAAAGAATAATTCCTCCTAGGGTACCACCCTCTCCAGTATGGAATCTAAACATCGTCCTTACTAGATTAATGGGTCCTCCATTTGAACCTCTACATAAATGTGAGCTCCAATTTCTTACATGGAAAGTTGCTTTCCTTGTGGCCATCACATCTCTCAGAAGAGTCAGTGAGTTACAGGCACTAACTATTCAAGAACCATTTTTACAACTCCATCATAACAAAGTGGTTCTCAAATGGGACAAATCCCAAATTCCTTCCTAAAGTTATTTCTTCCTTCCATCTCAACCAATCTGTTGATTTGCCAGTGTTCTTCTCGCAACCACAAACAGTAGCAGAAAGAGCTCTTCATACACTAGACGTGAAAAGAGCACTCCTTTACTATATTGACAGAACAAAACCTTTTCGCAAAACAAAGCATCTTTTTGTATCCTTCTCACCACCACATAAAGGCAATCCTATATCAAAGTCTGGCATTGCAAGGTGGATTGTCAAATGTATACAAATTTGCTATCACAAAGCAAAACGTACACGATCTATTCCCCCTAAAGCCCACTCTACTCGCAAAATAGGGGCTTCCATCGCATTTTTAGGGAACATTCACTTAGATGACATCTGCAAAGCAGCTACATGGTCTACACCGCACACATTCACAAAACACTATTGTGTAGATGTGCAGGCAAAACAACAAGCTAGTGTGGGCCAGGCTGCACTCAAAACTCTATTTCAGACTACTGCAACAGATACTGGTGGTTGCCGCTGAAGGAAAGTACTGCTATGCAATCTATGCACAGTGTGTGATCTGCAGCTCATAGGCCTCGAACGGAAAATGCTACTTACCAGTATGCATCTGTTCTTGGCATGTAGAGCTGCAGATTCACACACGCCCACCCACCTCCCCGGCTACCTTTATCTGTTCCAGTATTATCTTAATTAGATACAACATACATGGACATCTCTTTCTGTTTCTCACAAAACTCCATTTCCCTTCTTGGCGAAAAAACAATCTGAAGATGGAGTCGATGCCCATGCGCACTATTGTCCAGCGGTGGAGTCACCTATCTCGTGACTTCCAAAGACTTATTCCAATACAACAACAAAGTGCAAACATCCGGGCCCAACACCAGATGGCGATCTATGCACAGTGTGTGAATCTGCAGCTCTACATGCCAAGAACAGATGCATACTGGTAAGTAGCATTTTCCTTTACAGGCAACCTGATCATGTCAGGGACTGTATCAGGACTGAAGTCCAGAAAATGTTGGAACTGGGAGTGATTGAGCCCTCAGATAGCCCTTGGGCTAGTCCAGTAGTCTTGGTACCAAAACCTCACACCCAGGGTGGTAAGAGAGAGATCAGGTTCTGTGTTGACTAATGCAGTCACTAGGACTAATGCTCATCCAATTCCAAGGGCAGATGAGCTTATTGACACCTTGGCCTCTGCCAAGTTCTTAAGTACATTTGACCTAACAGCTGGTTACTGGCAAATCAGATTAGCTGAGGATGCTAAACCAAAAACAGCATTCGTAACCCCTAGTGGGCATTACCAATTTGTGGTGATGCCTTTTGGATTGAAGAATGCACCTGCCACATTTCAGAGGCTGGTGAATAAAG
The DNA here is from genome assembly GCA_963921515.1 of Calotriton arnoldi. Lineage (NCBI taxonomy): Eukaryota > Metazoa > Chordata > Amphibia > Caudata > Salamandridae > Calotriton > Calotriton arnoldi. The sequence continues at coordinate 809,479 of CAWUFW010001876.1, forward strand.
TTCTCACAGGCCTGGAAGCCTATAGTGCAGCTTATCTGGATGATATTGCTGTCTTTAGCTCCACCTGGGAGGATCACCTGGTCCACCTCAGAAATGTTCTGGAGGCCCTGCAAAAGGCAGGCCTCACTATCAAGGCCACCAAGTGCCAGATAGGGCAGAGTAAGGTTGTGTACCTGGGCCACCTTGTGGGTGGAGGCCAGGTTCAACCATTGCAGAGCAAAATCCAAACAATCATGGATTGGGTTGCTCCAACTACCCAGACTCAGGTCAGAGCTTTCTTGGGCGTGACTGGGTACTACAGGAGGTTTGTTAACGGTTATGGATCTATACTGACCCCCTTAAATGATCTTACCTCTAAAAGAATGCCTAAGAAAGTTCAGTGGACAGTTAGCTGTCAAAAGGCATTTGATGACCTGAAGCGGGCCATGTGCACTGCTCCCATTCTGCAAAGTCCTGATTATTCCAAACAATTCATTGTTCAAATAGATGCATCTGAATTGGGGGTAGGGGCTGTGTTATGACAATTGAATGAAGAGGGTCAGGATCAGTCAGTAGCTTTCATAAGCAGAAGGCTGACCCCCAGAGAGAAACGTTGGTCAGCTATTGAGAGGGAAGCCTTTGCTGTGGTTTGGGCTCTGAAGAAGCTGAGGCCATACCTGTTTGGCACTCACTTCATTGTTCAGACAGACCATAAGCCCCTCTTATGGCTAAAACAGATGAAGGGTGAAAACCCCAAACTCTTGAGGTGGTTCATTTCCCTACAGGGGATGGACTATACAGTGGAACATAGACCTGGGAGTAACCATGCCAATGCAGATGGACTCTCCAGATATTTCCACTTAGAACATGAAGACTCATCAACTGGTCAAGGTTAGTTTAATGTCCTTGCATGGGGGGGGGGGGAGGTTGTGTAGGAAAGTAGTATCTGCTTCTTATGGTTACCCCCACTTTTTGCTGATGTCTCACGGTTTTTGGACTATTCTGACTGGGATCCTGCTATCCAGGACCCCAGTCTATCTGCTTTTTCCCTTAAATTGCTATGAATGTACTTTAGGTACACTCCAGATTGGATACTGGGGTACCCTTATCAGTCCCTAGTATATGGTACACCATGTACCCAGGGCATAGGTACCCCAGAGGCCTCCCATGGGCTGAAGCATGTATAATGCCACCCATGAGAGGCCATTCAAAATGACACAACAGGTCTGCTACAGCAGCCTGTGTAAGCTGGTGCTTGCACCACTTACTTAGATATAGGTTCACTATATCTATCTAAATCACTACACTTAAAAACCTATCAGTCACCCCTATGGCAGGCCTTATCAATCCTGAAGGCAGGGTGCTGGGTTCTACGTGAGAGGGTGTGAGCAGAGCCCCTCTGCATCCTTCGGAGACCATTCTCCTGGGTTGTCTGTGATGCAGCCAGACATATAGGTTAAGTTGCATTATAACCTCGCTGTAAATGCTAACTTTAAAACGGCTGCTTAGAAATATGTCGTGTTTGGTGTCAAACACCTTGGAATCGTACCTCCACACCAGTAACTGGTGTGGGAGGTATGATTCCACCCTTCTGAAACCACTACTGTGGGTCACCGGTCTACCTGGTACCAGGGTTCTCGACCCGGGCAGCAAAAAATGGACGCTGCCAGCCACAGACACGATTCTGCTCTCCTTCTGCTGAGCCAAGCTCGAGCAGAGGAAGGCATGACAATAGGCATCCCGTCACAGTAGTAGCGCATGTTGGGGGGGACCAGGGGTCCTGGCGCTGGGAACTGTCCTAGTGTGGACAGGCGCAGGGAGGCTTGCCATTGGAGCGGCCGCGCTGCATGGTGCAGTGAGAACGGCGAAGCGGCCTGCGGTACTGAAACCTGTGTGGAAGTCTGCTGGCTGGCTGACTGGGCTGGCTTCTTAGGGCTGGAGCAGTGTGGCAGTCAGCTGCAGCAGTGGGGAGCTGGCAAGTCCTACTCAATTAGGGCAGCACTGCGGCCTTCATTAAATAGGCCTTAGGGAGGGGCAGTGCAGGAATCACAGGAAAGGGCAGAGCGGTAAAAAAGGGTGTGGGGAGAATGGTGAGGCGGCCTGGGGCACTGAACCTGGGTGGAAGTCTGCTTGCTGCCGGGGCTGGCTCCTTAGTAGGGCAGGAGCAGTCCGTCAGTCAGCTGCAGCAGTGGGGAGCCGGCAAACCTTACTTTTCCCTAGGAGATGCATTTCAGCTGGAATGTACACAAGACTCATATGTCTTCCCACCTAGAATTCTGAAAAAGATCAGTTACGGCTGGGCCCAAGTCGTCCCGGTGGCCCCTCATTGAGCAAGGAGAGTGTGGCACACTTAACTCCTGAGCATATGCTTCTGTCCTTCGATCAGGTTACCACTTCAAGAGTATCCTCTGTCGCAGCTGTAGGGCAATGTTCTTCACCCGAACCTACGCAGTCTACACCTCTGTGCGTGGAGACTGTGATACAGCAGGTAATTGTGTTTGATTTGCCATACACAGTTTTGTATGTTATTCTGGTTGGCAGACGCCCTTCCATGAAGTCTATTTATCCAGGCCCTGCGACAATTTTATGACCTGGTATGGAGTCCTCAAGATGGACCCTTTACAAGCCAAACTGTTGGATATTTTATTTGTTTTGTCTTTAGCACAGCAAGGCCCTGCATTGAGTACTATTAAAGGTTATTTGTTTGCCCTATTGGCCTTTCTGCATTTACCGGACCAACCATTACTGGTTAAATCACCTGTTGTGATGCATTTTCTTAAAGGTTTGCAAAACATGTTCCCTCCCAAACCATTTGTGATGCCAAAGCGGAACCTTAATTTGGTCCCGATATTTTTGATCTGTCCGAACTGATGCACAGCTGCTTATTGCGTCTATTGTCCCTAAAGTCTGTCTTCCTCGTCGCGATCACCTCTGTTCATCGTGTGAGTGAGCTCCAGGCTTACTCAATGCAACGGCCTTCACCACCTTCTTTTCAGTCAAACTAGTGCTGAGGACTATAGTGGTCTACTTGCCAGAGGTTGTGACTCCTTTTCATGTTGGGCTTTCCGTGCATTGACAAAAATAGAGCCTCCAGGAATGACTGAGGGCCCAATCCACCAGGGCCAAAGCTGCCACTACTGCAACTGCATTGGCATAGGGAATGCCAGTTCTTGACATCTGCTAGGGTGCCACATGGGCATCAGTGCTTATGCTCATGAAGCACTACTGCCTTGGTAATGAGGTCTGATGGGAAGGTTGTTTCGCCTGTTCAGTCATGCAGGACTTTTTGTTCTGAGCCCACTCCACATATTCTCCACCTTTTGGAGGTACTATGTTGATATCTTCTCTTTCAGTACATTGAAAGCTACTCATCAGGTGCCTTATGGCCAAGAAGGTACTAGTTTAAACCTTAAATAGTCGCAATGGAAGAGATTCCGAGCTGTCCACCAATTCCGAGTTATAGACGGGACGATTTGTGTGACTTACAGATATTGGTATTTATGACTTTAGCTCAGAGCAAATGGGGAAACAAAGTAGCACCAAAGGTGCACCCTCAGCGGCACTAGGGCGGCCGGGTGCAGGGTGCTGTTTTGACGTCGGGCCACTGTTTGCAATGGGGAACCTCCGGTTTGCACAGGCACTGCAGGCTTGGGGACGAAGGTCTTCTGGGTGCGACCACCACTTTGAGAGGTAAGTTGGGGGTTGGTTAGGCACCGTCGGTTGGGCAAACCAAGGCCGTGGGGCGTCGGGTGCAGGGGTGCCTTTTGGGGTTGGATCTTCTTAACAGCTCCTGGTCGCGGTTAGGGGACCTTCCGGATTTAGGCTGCAGGCGTCAGCTGGAGGTTTGAGGCAGGTCAGGGGTCGCCGGATCTCATGGTAGGATCGCCGGGGGTCCTCCTCGTGGTGTTTGCCCACTCGAGCTCGGGCCGTGGACGGCGGGTGCAGAGTGGGGCGGATCCGCGGTGTCCGGCCGGAACCAGAGGTTGCAGATGAACAAATCCGGTGTTCACGGGAGACAGTCTTTGAGGTTGAAGGCAGGCAGGTCCTCCCTGGTTCTCGAGGCTGCTGGCTGCAGGACACACCGGGATTTCACAGGAGCAGGTTCGAGGTGGAGACAGGCCGGTAGGGCTGGGGCCAAGTCAGTGGGCGTCTTCCTCTTGTTAGCTTCTGCACGGCTGTTCGGTCCTTCTTCTTTTCTTGTAGTTTCTTCTTGTCTGCGGAAGCAAGGTTCAGGGTTGCCCCTAAATACTAGATTTAGGGGCGTTACAGGTAGGTAAAAATGTTGGGACCAATGGGTCCTTTCCCTGGGGTGGGTACACCCCCTATTATGCCACCCTCCAGTGGAAGGGGGGCATAAGCCTTTCCCCCCGTCTGCAAGATGGCGGGGACAGAGTTGTGCTTCACCTCGCCTCACCCACCTGAGGGGTGGAGTTGGCAGAGGTGGGCACACCTCTCTTCCTCACTTGTTTTTCCCGCCGGTTCTCCCGCCCAAAGGGGGGGTCAGAACCAGGGGGGACCAGTTGCTGAAAGCAGCAAGTCGCCTGGGGAAGCTCACAAAGGTGGCAAGCCTTTGAAGCTTCCCCTTCGTGAACCCTGCCCATCCTGGGGGAGGAGGCTTGGCACCTCGTCCCAGGATATGCATTGTTTCAGGCCCCAGAGAGCAGCAGGCTCTCGACCCAGGGGTCCGGAAACATGTCTGGTGGCGGCAGCTGAAAGCAGCCACTCGGCCAGGACACTAGTGGTAGGTTGTTTTTCAGGGGGCATCTCTAAGATGCCCTCTGTGTTCATTTTTCATTAAATCCCACACTGGCATCGGTGTGGGTTTAATGTGCTGAGAAGTTTGATACCAAACTTCTCAGTTTTCAGTGTAGCCATTATGGTGCTGTGGGGTTCGTAATGACAAACTCCCAGCAGCATATACTCTTAATGGCAGCACTGCACTTGCAATGTCTAAGAATGGACTTAGACACTGTAGGGGTACAGGGCTCATGCACCTGTACCCTCACCACTGGTATAGGGAAGAGGTGCGCGCAGCGGCCAGGGCGACTGACTCCGGATCCTGGGGCTCACGGTTCGATCCCCGGCGGCAGGTCAGCCCAGCACCATGTGACTCTGGGTAATAGCTCGCTTAATCTTCCCGACGGCCCCCAGCGCCGGGACACCTCTCCGGAGGTAGCTGTGCGCTTCAAAAATACTGGACATTTACAAATACTGGACATAGTGCACCCAGCTAGAGGGGTGACTGATCTATGCCAGGGCAGTGGGTTGTAGGCATGGTACACAGGGATGTGTGCCATGTCGACTCTTCACTTTGTTCTGCACCAAAACACACAGCCTGCAAAGGGTGGGTGTGTGGGTGTGTGTCATATACACATACACATACACATACACATACACACACACACACACACACTCTCTCTCTCTCTCTCTCTCTCTCTCTCTCTCTCTCTCTCTCTCTCTCTCTCTCTCTCGCTCGCTCGCTCGCTCGCTCGCTCGCTCGCACAATAAGTGCTGCAGCCCTTAGAGGTCTTCCCGGGTCACAGTGCCCTGGATACCTGTGGTACCATTTACAAGGGGCTGACCTGTGGCCAGAGATGCCAATTGGGTTTGGGGAAAGAACACAGGCCCTGGGAACCTGATTGGCAGGGACCCAGGGCACATCAAGTCAAAAGTGCATCAGTAGTTTGGCAAAAAAAAGTGGTGGGGTTACTGCAACAGAAACCCACTTTCCTACAGGCTCGTTGAAGAATATACATTCCAACAGAGACAATGAGTATGATCATGTTGCTCTTATATACCTTTTTTTAGTTTTTTACGACCCTCTGTTACAAACTAATTGCTTTCTTGTTCTCCATCTAGTAGAGGCTATGGCCAGGTCACTTAATATTCCTTGTATGTTTTTTGTTCAGGTGCACTTCAGCAGTTATTTGTCATGAATAGTTTTATATTTACCCATGATAGAGACATGACCTTTCTGACTGGTTAATTCTTGCTCACCTGGATACATTTCTTTGCCTAGGTGACACGCTCCAGCAGGCCCAGGAACTGCTGCCAATGCTAGTGCAAACTGTGGAGAAGGCATCTTCCCAGACCACACAAGTTCCCATAGTGACAGAAGGTGTGGCTGCAGCAGTATTGGTCTGCCGGATGTCTGTGACTGATCTCCAGAGCGGTAAGACTGCTACCGGAAGCCTGGTTATTAGTACCATTGCTTGATTTTGTTCTTGTCTGTCCTGTTGGTTATGTCTCTCTGATGTGCATAGATCCATTGTTTCCATGTCTCACCTTGTGGATCTTTTCTGCTATTTCTCCATGCGCCAAGAGGTGGCACCATCGGACTGAGGGGCAGTATTGCACTGCTCCCAGAAGTGACGGCAGGGAAAAAAATGTGTATGTGTGTGTATGTGTGTATATGTGTATATGTGTGTATATGTGTGTATATGTGTATGTGTATATATGTGTGTGTGTGTGTATATATGTGCATGTGTGTATATGTGCGTGTGTATGTGTGTGTATATATATATATATATATATATGTGTGTATATGTGTATATTTTATTTTTTTAGAGTTTTATATAGCGCGAACTAGACCCGAAGATATCGGGTATCAGAGCTCTTTACATAGCACCAGTTTCGTTACACAAGGACACATTAATTTTTTTGTTAGGGACAGGGAGATTAAGTGATTTGCCCAGAATCACAGGATGTTGAGCTTCGTTGCCGAGACTCGAACCCGGTTCCCCAGCTTCGAGGTCGACGGCTCTAGCCATAAGGCTGTATATGTGTGTATATATATGTATATTTGTGTATGTATATATGTATGTGTATATATGTATGTGTATGTGTATATATGTATGTGTATGTATATATTTGTGTATATATGTATATATTTGTGTGTATATATTTGTGTATATATGCGTATGTGTGTGTATATATGCGTATGTGTGTGTATGTATGTGTGTATATATGCGTATGTGTGTATATATGCGTATGTGTGTATATATGCGTATGTGTGTATATATGCGTATGTGTGTATATATGCGTATGTGTGTATATATGTGTGTATGTGTGTATATATGTGTGTGTGTGTGTGTATGTATATGTATGTGTGTGTGTGTATGTATATGTGTGTGTGTGTGTATGTATATGTGTGTGTGTGTGTATGTATATGTGTGTGTGTATGTATATGTATGTGTGTGTGTATGTATATTTGTGTGTATATGTGTGTGTGTGTATATGTATACATGTGGTATCACTGGGTTGTTCAACATGTTTACATCCTCCTGCTCCTATCTTTCCCACCCGTTCTCCATTACTCCTTTCCCTACTTAGATTTTGGCTCATTATACCTCGATTGTCACCCAGGAAATTCTGTCACTGTCGGTTAAAGGGGCTTTTGAGTGCGACTCTGAAGAGCAAGACAAGGATGCTACTCCTGTTACTTTTTGGTGCCCAGGAAGGATGACAGGCTGATATAGACCCTGGATCTTCTGTTCTTGAATGCTTTCCTTCGAAACAACAAGTTAAAAATGCTAACTCTGGCCCAGGTCCTGTCTGTCCCCTTGTAGGAAGCTGGCTCTGTATATGGTATACCACTAAGTGGTTATATCGTGCACATAGTCCTTAGATTCCCCTAGAAGTGTACAGGGCTCAATGTCAACCCAAAGTGCTCTAATTGTGGTAGTGTGGGCGAGCAGCCTTAGGCCTAACACAGAGGAGTGTAAGATATTTGTTATGCACACAGTGATCAATAAATGCCACACGACTCAAACAGGAGATTCACACCATATTTAGAAAAATAAGCTTATTTCAAGTTTTATTTTAATACCAAGATGTACGCAAAAAGGTAAGTAGGTTTTTCAGGAAAAATACTTTACACTTTAAAAAGTTGACACTTAGTGCAATATTCCGGCTGTGCAATGTTAACCTATGGAGGAAAACAAGAATGCAGTTTTTCAGGTAAGTGCACGACTTTCAGATCCAGTGTTCGGGGTTTCAGGTCAACACCAGGCAACGTTTAAATGGGTATCAAAACTGCACCACCAGCGGCACAGGGGTGGCTGAGTGCAGAGGTCAAATTCGGTGTCGGTGCCCAAAGTTAACCAATGGAGACTGGGGGTGTTTGAAGATGCGCTGCTCACAAGTGAGCGAAGCGGTGTCTGGGTCGGTCGCCTAGAGTTGAGGTACAAGTAGGGTGTAGGAAGCTGGCTCTGTAAATGGTATGCCCACTAGTTGGTTTTACCGTGCACAGAGTTCAGGGGTTCCCCACAAGTGAACAGGGCTCAATGTAAAACCGCAAGTGCTCTATTAGTGGTAGTGTGAGCGAGCAGCCTTAGGCCTAACACAGAGGAGTGTAAGACATTTATTGCACAACATTGACTAATAATGGACACACAACTCTATAAGGAAATTCACACCAATTTTAGAAAAACATAGTTTGTATTTTATTTTAAGACCAAGATCTTGCAAGTGCGTTTTTAAATAAAAATACTTTTCACTTTTAAAAATCGACACAATATTTTCAGAACAGTTCAATGTTATCCTATGGGGAAAACAATATTGCGGTTATATAGGTAAGTAATGCACTTAGAACTCCTGTCTTCAGGACCAAAGGTCAGCAAGGGGGCAAGGGTCAGATGAGTACCAAAACTGCACCACCAGCGGCACCGGAGCGCCCGGGTACAGAGGTCAAAGTCTGAGTTCGGCCCAATGCTTTACAGTGGAGAGTGGGGGTGCCTGGAGCCACACTGCTTGCAGGTACGTAGCTCAGTTGCAGGGGCCAAGCTTTGGGGTTTAGGTTAAGCACCGGGGGCGACAAACCAGCACCAAACAAATACCACCAGCGGCACAGGGGCGGCCGGGTGCAAAATCAAAATTGGGCACCCAGTGCTTTTCAACTGAGTTTCTTATTTTGGCAAACAGGCTGCAGACATTGCACTGGAGGTTAAAGGAGGGAGACCAACTACAGCAGAAGTAAGCAGAGATGTACGGGGTCGTATGGGCACTGTCTGTTCAGCTCACCTTGGCCCAGGGGCTTCGGGTGTGCAGAGGTGCGTTTCGACGTCTGAGTCTTCTTATTGGAGCCGATCGGTGGGAGCCTCTGGATTCACACTGCAGGCGCCGCCATGGAAATCAGGAGAGGTCAGCCAACGCTGGACACAAGGTCCGCATCGCTGGGGAGACTTCACTGCACAGGGGGGCCACTCAGACTCTGGCCGTAGGTGTCTGGTGCAGAGTGGGCAGGGATTGCGGTTCCAGCTGGATCCGGAGCCCTTGGAGTCATTTTAATAATATGGCTTTTTGTAAAGCGCTTGGTTGCGCCTAACGGCGCGTACCCGTGCTGCAAGAGAGTAACCAGCGCAAATTTTCTTCTGGACAGGTCCACTATCCACGGGAGATGGGAGTCTTTTTTGAAGATGGTCGTCATCCTAGGGTTTTCAGAGGTCGCTGGCTGCAAGACAGGTCGCTGGTTCGCAGAAGCTGGAGACAGGCAGGTAGTGCTGGGGCCAAGGCAGTCGTCGTCTTCGGCCTACTCTTCAGGAATGTCTTCTTTCTTCTTAGGTTGTCGCAGATCTAGTTTCTAGGTCTGGGGGAGCCACCTAATTACTAAATTTAGTGGAGTAGCAGGTAGGGCCAATGGGGCACCTTACCTGGGGTGACTACACCATCTATTAGTCCACCCTCCTATGGGAGGGGGGCATAGACCTAGCCCTGATTGGAGGTGTCTCCCCATCTTCAAGATAGGGGGGACTGAAAGATGTGCTTCACCTCGCCTCCCTCACCTTACGGGTGGAGTTGGCAGAGGTGGGCATACCTCATATTCTCCTAAGTTTTCACGATGGTATTCCCACCCAAAGTGGGGTTGTAAACCGGGGGCTGCCATCTACTGCTAGCAGCAGAGGCTGGGAGCCGTATTACAAAGTTGGCAGGCCTTTGAAGCTTCCCCTTTGAGCACTGTCCCATCCTGGGGGGGGGGAGGTGTTATACCTCTGCCCAGGGTGTGCATTGTTTCTAGTCCCAGAGATCAGAGGCGCTCTACCCAGGGGTCCGGAAACATATCTTGTGGTGGTTGGCTGCCTACAGCCGGTCAGAGACCACACCAGGTTTCGTAGGTTTTCAGGGGGCACCTCTGAGGTGCCCTCTGAGTACATGGTACAATAAATCTCACACTGGCATCAGTGTGGATTTATTGAAAGAAGTAGTTTGGTACCAAATACTCCTGTGTTCAGTGAAGCAATCATGGTGCTGTGGAACTAGAGTTGTCGAGTTTCCAGCCCATGTACTCGGTATGGTTTCACTGGCACCTACAATACTAAGGAATGGACCCTAATATTGTTGGGGCATATCTGCTCATGCAGATCTGTCCTTACCTGTGGTATAGTGCACCCTGCCTTAGGGCTGTGAGGCCTTCTAGAGGGGTGCCTTACTTATACCTTTAGGCAGTGCTGGCTGGCATGGCACCCAGGCAGGGTGCCATGTCGACTTTGTTGTTTTCCACCTCACAGGGGCATGCACACTGCAGGGGCAGTGGTATGGTCCTAGTGAGGGTGGGTTCCAGGGGACCCTCTTCAGCTCCCAGGCCCTAGGTACGACAGGGTACCATTTACTAGGGACTTACAGGGGGCAGAAGTACTAATTGTGAATATGTATTGGGGAAGAAGCACAGGCACAGGGTTGGCAGGAACCCTGTGCACAACAACTGAAACCACATCAAAATCGGGGGGAAAAAAGTGGGAGCTAACCATGCAAAAAGAGGCTTTTTTCTAACAGGGGGCCACAAGGCAGCACCAAACTTACACCCTCAGCGGCACAGGGGCGACCGGGTGGTGAGTGCCAAAACAGCATCGGGTACCCAATGTTAACCAATGGGTCTTAAAGAAAGGCTGCTGGCTCAGGCCAGAAGGCTGGACAAAGAAATCCCACAGCTGCCCAGGTAAGTAGAGATGCTAGTGGACGTAGGGACCCCGTCGGTCAAGATCCCCAAGGCCCAGAGGCTTCAGGTGCAGGGGTCGGGAAAGTCTTACCGGGCAGTTCGTGGTTAGGGGGAGACTTCGTGTTGAGGCTGCAGGTGTCAAGGTGGAGTCCAGCAGGGGTCAGCCCACGGTGGACTCTTGCTCAGAAGCGCTGGGGAACCTTCACAGCACCAGTGGGCCACTTGGACTCGGGCCATGGGCGTCTGGTGCAGAGGTGGGTCCAGCGGTGGTTTTGCGTTTCCTCAGGGCAGAGTTTTTTGTTCTTTAAAGTTGGATTCTTCTGGAGAGGTCCACTGTCCACGGGAGATTAGGAGTCTTTTTAGGAGGCAGACAGTCCTCCCCAGGTTCTGGAGGTCTCTGGGCTGCGGGACGAGTCACTCTTCTTCAGCAGTGTCTTTGAGGGCTGCAGACAGGCAGGTAGGGCTGGGGCCAAGTCAGTGGATGTCTTCAGTCTTTGCTGCTGCAGTGCTCTTCTTTGTCCTCTTCCTCATAGGTCGTCGCAATCTGATTTCAGGGTCTGGGAGGGGCCACCTAAATACTAGCTTTAAGAGCGATACAGAAGAGTATCGGGTAGGAACCAATGGGTTTCTTACCTTGGGTGTCTACACCCACTATTAGGCCACCCTTCTGTGGGAGGGGGGCGTAGCCCTTGCCCTGATTGGATAAGTCCCACCATCTTCAAGATGGTGGGCACTGAAAAATGTGCTTAACTTCTCTTGCAGCACCTGAGGAGTGGAGTTGGCGAAGGGGGGCACACTTTCTATTCCATCTTGGTTTTCCCGACAAAAGTGGGGGTTTGAACCGGGGGCTGCCTTTTGCTGCTAGCAGCAGAGGCTAGGGTCACATTACAAAGGTGGCAAGGCCTTTGAAGCTTCCCTCTCGAGCACTGTGCATATCCTGGGGGAGGAGGTGTAACACCTCCGCCCAGGGTGTGTATTGTTTCCGGCCTCGGAGAGCAGGGGCTGTCGACTTAGGGGTCCAGAAACATGTTTGGTGGTGGGAGGCTGCCTAAAGCCAGTCGGAGACCACACCAAGGTTGGTAGGTTTTCAGGGAGCACCTCTGAGGTGCCCTCTGGGTACATGTTTCAATAAATCCCACACTGGCATCAGTGTGAGTTTATTGAGAGGAGGTTTTTGGTACCAAAAACTTATGTGTTTAGTGTAGTCATCATGTTGCTGGGTGTTAGAAATGGGATTCTTTGTAGGCTAGGGCGCGGGCCAAAGCCAGGCAAAAACCACCACTCTAGTCAGGATAAGGGAGTTACACTTCAAAAATAACCCCTGCTCACCCCCTTGGTAGCTTGGCACGAGCAGCCAGGCCTATCTTAGAGGCAGTGTGTAAAGCATTTGCACATAACCAGCAGTAATACAGTGTACGCGCTACAAAAGGACACCACACCAGTTTAGAAAAATATCCAATATTTTTATATAATTAAAACGAGACCAAAAACGATAAAGAACCAGAATACTATACTTAAAAGTTCACAATTCAAAAATACGCTGATTAAAAAGAGTTCCTTGTGTGGATAGCGCCGTCCGGGCTACCACGGCGTCGTGAACACACAAATCCAAAACAGTTCTGGCTGACCGCGGGGTCGCAGGCCAGCTACGGTGTCGGGAAGACCCGCAAACAGTACCTTTCAGAGATGCAGGGCATTGGGGCCCTCAAAGTCACACGCGTTGCAGGTCGATCTCCTCTCTGATGGATTCAGGAGCGCTGGCGTCGGGTGCTGCGGTGCGAAGTGCGGCGTGCGGTGCCCTCAGGTCGCGGTGCGAGCAGCGTCTCGGTGGCGGCGTCCGATGTCGGTGGGACCAGGGTCGCGGTGCGAGATGAAGGCGGTGCTTGTCACGGTGCTGGCAGATCACGGTGCAAGCAGCGGCGGCGTCGTTGCTGAAGCGCTGTCGTCGGCTGACGAACTGGAGTCGATGGCGCCGGCGTCGGTAGGCCAAGGCTGCGGTGTGGGATGAGGGCGGTGCGTCGTGTGACTTACGAGCGGTGCCCCCGAACCATGGTGCAAGCAGCGGGTCGATCTCGGCGGGAAGGGGCGGCGTCAGGCAGGCCAAGGCGTCCTCGTGAAGCCAGGCGGTGCGGAGTGCGGTGCCCACAGGTCGCGGTGCGAGCAGCGGCTCGGTGGCGGCATCAACAGGCGTCGTCGGTGAGACCAGGGTCGCATTGCGGCGGTGCCCTCTGGTGCCAAATCTTCGGCGTGAAGCGAGGCGGTGCGTAGTGCGGTGCCCACAGGTAGCGGTGCAAGCAGCGGCTCGGGCTCGGTGGCGGCGTCAACAGGCGTCGTCGGTGAGACCAGGGTTGCGGTGCCCTCTGCGTTGCCTTCAGGACACGGAGTCAGCAGTGGCGTCGTAGACTTCGTCGAGTTGGTGTTCTTCGGGTTGCAGCACAAAACACAGTCCCCAGTGCTGCGGGTCGAAGAACTTGAAGTCTTTGCTGTTCCTGAGACTTCGTGAACAGGGGGCAAGCTCTACCTCAAGCCCTTGAAGAGACTCACAAATTTAGGTTGCAGAAAGTCCAGTCCAGGCCTTTCACTACCCAAGACAAAAGCAGCCACTGCAGGTCAGCCCAGCAAAGCACCCAGCAAAGCAGTCGTTCCTTTTCGCAGCTTCTCCGGCTCTTCTCCTTGGCAGTCTTCTTGTCCAGATGAGTTCTAAAGTTCAGGGGTCTGGGGCCCAGCATTTATGTCCAAAAATCCTTTGATCTCTTAGGCAGAGAGGGCCTGTGCCCGGTCAGGACCAGTTCTGCCTTCTCTGGTGTGAATTCCTGGCAGGAGGTGGAGACGGCATTTGTCAGAGGCAGAGCAGGCCCTTTGAGGTGCAAGGAACTCTCCTCCCCCTTCCCCCATCTCAACCCAGGTCTCTTCAGCCCTTTCCTGACCTACCTAGACCATCTGGCGCCCCTCCTGCTCCCCCAGCCTTCTGTCATCCAAAACCCAGACAGGCAATCCACATTCTAGCAGAGGCACACGGGATGACTGAGCAAGAAAATACCCACTTTCCAAAAGTGGTATTTTCAAACACAGAATGTAAAAATCACCTTCACTAAAAGAGGCATCTTTAGATTCTGAGTTCAGGCATACGAAACTTCATTTTCTTACCGAATTCCCTGGGCCAGTTATGTTCATAAGATGTTATGAATAAACCTCCCATTCTGTCATATGGGGAACTGGTAGCCTTGCAATAGTGAAAAACGAAATTGGCTGTAATTCACTATTAGGACATGCCACACACACCGGGGCATGTCCTACCTTTCACATACATTGCACCCTGCCCACAGGGGTACCTTGGGCCTACCTGAGGGGTGCCTGACATGTAAGAAAAGGGAAGGTTAGGGACCGGCCAGTGTGTGCCCTGGCCAAGTCGATATGGCAGTTACAAACTGCGCGCAGACTCTGCAATGGCAGGTCTGAGTTACCGTTTTCAGGGCTACTCACTGGGGTGGCACAACCAGTGCTGCAGGCCCCCGGGTAGCATTTGATTCACCGGCCCTGGCACACGCAGTGCACTTTACTAGGGGCTAACAGGTAAATCAAATATCCAATCATGGAAACAACAATCCATAACACAATTTACCATAGGAGCACCTGCGCTTTACCACTGATCAGCAGTGCGAAAAGCGCGCAGAACCGTTACACCAGCAAAACAGAGTCAAAACCGGGAGGTCAGAAAGCAAAAACTCAGGGGAAACACGCCAAAAGATGGCAAGTCTAACACTGGGGAACTCAAGTTGTCGAGTTTTCAGCCTATGTACTCTCTATGGCTTCACTGGCACTTACAATATTTAAGAATAGACTTGGATATTGTAGGGGCATATCTGCTCATGCAGAAATGCCAACACCTGAGATGTAGTGCACCCTGCCTTAGGGCTTGTAAGGCCTGCTAAAGGAGTGACTTACCTATACCTTGGGCAGTGCTACTGGGCATGGCACACAGACAGTGTGCCATGTCGACTTTGTCGTTTTTCTCTGCACCAAGGCATGCATGTGGCAGTTTGCATGGCCTAGATGAGGGATCCCTAGGGGACCCTCTAAATTCCCAATGCCATAGGTACCAAGGTACCATTTACTAGGGATTTACAGGGGAGTCAGAAGTGCCAATCGTAGTACAGTTTTGGGGAAGGAGCACTGGCCCAGGGGACCTGGTTGGCAGGGACCTTGTGGACTTACAATCGAAACCACATCATTTTCCAGGCAAAATGTGGGTGCTAACCATGTCAAAAGAGGCACTTTATCACATCTCTCCTTGGACATGTGCTTTCTTATACCCATCCTGTAGACCCACAGAGGCTTCCTTTGGTTTGTGGTAGCATTAGAACACTTTTAGTTTTCTTTGCTACCCTTTGGCCTCCTGGTGTTTGTAGGAAGCTGGCTGTCTATAAAGTGTACCAAAATGAGGTGCACTGTGCAGAGTCCAGGTATCCCCTGTCAGTGTACAGGGGCTTGTCTAGCAATCCCAATGTGCTTTATTTGTGCTAGTGTGGTCGAGCAGCCTTAGGCTTATCAGAGGGGAGTTTTAGGCATTTGTTGCACACACAGTCAATAAATTAGACACCCACTCTATAAGCAAATCAGACACCAATTTAGAAAAATAGCATAGATTTTTATATTCTATTTATTTAGACAACAATATCTACAAAATTAGGTAAGTACTTTTCCAGTTAGCAATTTTCAGATACTTAGAAAATACAGCTATCAGATTTGAGGCATGATCCTTGAACTCTGTAATGTTATCCTATGGGAGGAACATACACTTGCAAACCACTTTCAGGACTTTTCTTCTGGACTTAACGTAAGTAGAGGCCAAGGTCCTTGGAACCACCAGCAGTTTTGGTTCGCCTGCCCTGGGGTGTCCGGGTGCAGAGCTGCTGGTCGCAATGGTAACCTTGAACTCTACCGCTGAAGTCTATGGAGAACATCAAAGCAGAAAATTGCTGCAAGTGGGGATTTGGGGACAAGTCCGTTGGAACCCAAAGGGGTGCTTGGTTTATTGCAGTCTCTGGGTAAAGGGTGCACCGTCGGTAGGCCTGGACTAGGACTGTGGGGCTGGGGTGCAGATGTGTTCTAACCGGCAGGTCGCTTGCATTGGAGACTCTCACTTCTTGGGGTCGACCTAGTGATGGGGAGAAAACAGGACAGCAGGATCTCTCTCGGTGCTGGCTTCGGTGAAGCGGACTTCCTCGTAGGTCAATCTTGGCGTTTTTGGTGTCTGGGCTGAGCACTGAACAAGCCTTGGCTGCTGCAAGGGGTCAGGTGACCAGGACATTGGTGCAGGGCAGCTCCTTGGGGTCCTGGCATCTTCAAACTGAGAGACAGATGTGACTTCCTGGAGCACAGTGACCTCCTCCTGGGCGACAGCTGCGTCGGGGGACTGCCATGGTTAGCAGATCAGTGAACCGGATGTTGAGGTCGGTGGCTGCAGGAAAGTGGCTTCTCCACTTCAAGAGAGATGCTGACAGGTTGGCTAAGTGCTGGCAGCCCTCTGAAGCTTTTGGAGGATGCACAGCTGCAGGACAAGTCAGGTCTTTGCAATTGTTGAGACAGGAGTTGGCAGGCAGGGTTTGACTCCAAGTCAACAGCTAGTCTTCAGTTCTTGCATGCTTTGGCTCTTGTATGTCCTGCTTCTTCTTGGGTCAGGTGAATCTGAGTTCCTGGTGTCAGGGGGCCACCTAAATACTGAATTTAGGGGCGTCAAGGGAAGTGAAAGGTAGTAGCCAATGGGCTACTTTCACATTGGGTCACTACACCCTCTATATTACCACTTCCTGAGGCGATTGGGCATACCCTTTCCCAGAGTTTTTATTTCCACCAAAAACAAGATGGTGGAATCCTCCTTTCGTGGAGCACATCAGGCAGCCCACCTTAGAGGTGTGACTAGCCTGGTGATGCAACACAACTACTTGCATAGCTAATTTCCCACCTGTCCTGGTGCCAAATGGGCCTCATGGAATGGCATCTTCCAGGTCTGGGTGAAGCCAAGTTTGCTCATCAAAGGCAGCAGGGGCTATGAAGCCCCTGGCCTTGACATGCTAAAACACTAGCCATCCTGCTGGAGGAGAATTGAACACCTTCTTCCAGGGCAGGCATTCCTTCTGGCCTCAGAGAGCATGGGCTCTCACTTGCAGGGGGCCAGAAACTTGTCTGTGGTGGTGATGGACTGGAGGATACCAGTCACTCAGCACACTAGATAGTGGTAGGTTTTTCAGGGGGCACCCCTAAGGTGCCCTCTGGGTGCATGTCATAATAAATCTTGTAATGGCAAAAGTGCAGATTAATTAAGACATGGTGTTTGATACCAGACACCCCAGGTTTCAGTTAAGCCGTCATGTAGTTGGGGAACTCGTAATGACCAGGGCCCAGTACATATACTTAAGACTTCCCTGTTCACTTGTACCATCTAGCAATTGAACTTGACAGCACAGGGGCATATCTGTTCATGCTGATATGCCCTCACATGTAATGCACCCTGCCTTAGGGCTACAAGGCCTGTTGTAGGAGTGACTTGCATATATTAAATGCATTGATTTTGGCATGGTACACAGTGAACGTGCCATGTCGTGTTTTCACTCATGGTTTGCACCATGACACGCAGTCTGTAGTGGCTGGCTGCATGCAATCTGTATGGAGGTCTGTAGGACGGTGGCTCTGTATATACTATACCAAAGTGAGGTATAGTGTGCACAGAGTCCAGTGGAACCCCAAAGGTAGGCAGAGGTAAAGTTAGATAGCACCTCACTCTCTATTTGTGGTAGTGTGGTCGAGCAGTAAGGCAGTATCAGAGGACAGTGTTAAGCATTTATTGTACACACTCAGTCAGCAAATGAATTCACACACTCAAAGACTGAACTTCAGACCAATTGTTTTTGTATAAAAATATTCTTTTAGTTATTTTATTTCCTAGAACCAAGCAAGCCTAGCACAGGTAAGTGATAAGTACGTTGCAGTAAATATACAGTTTGTAACACAGTTTGGATTGCAATTGTAAATGCACTTTGTTTTGACTTACAGTATTGTTTCTGAGAAATGCAATGCTTTGTAAATACAGTACATATACTTTGTATAGGATTTTCAGTAAGATTACAGGTAAGTTACTTTTGAGATTACTTTTCTTACACAGAGTAGTATACCTGGATACTACTCTGGGACATTTCCTGTAAACAGGTGAGTAAAATCGTTTTTGTTAAACAGTACAATTTTAAAGAATTTCTTTAGGTTTTCAAACTTCACACTTAACCCCTTAACCGCGGCGGCGCGGTGCGGCGGTTTAGCGGAGTGGGCGGGGCCGCGTCGGCCAACGGACGTGCGCAGCACTACGGAGGTAGTGCTCGCGACGGCCGTTGGCCGACAGAAGCAGCGAAGGGGTTAAAAACTTTTCCAAGAAAAACAGTCAATGTTATCCTATGGCGCAAAATAGTGTTATCGGTTTTAAGGTAAGTATTTGGTAGTGGGAGTTGAGGTTCTGGGGGTAGACTCAGGGGTCCCCCAGGGTCAAGGATGCACTCTAGTTACACCCTCAGCGGCACTAGGGCGGCCGGGTGCAGAGTGCTGAGGCCCAGTGTTATCCAATGGGGATAGGGGGCTTCCGGTTGGTGGCTGCTGGCGAGCAGCCCACTTGGTTGTGGGAGAAAAGCTCCTGGTGTTAGGCTCAGGGCAAAGGGGGATGCGGTTTAGCACACAAAGTGCACCCGCAGCGGTGCAGGGGCGGCTGGGTGCAGGGTGCTGTTTTGGCGTCGAGTGCCCTGTTGTTTTCAATGGGGATTTTCGGTTTTGGTTTTTAGCTGCAGGCTCGGTCCAGGAAGACTTCCGGGAGGAACCAACAGCTGGGCAGGTAATTTGGAGGGCTCGGGGAAGTAGGTGCACCTCAGGTTCTTTTCTCCAGGGCGCAGGGCGGCTGGATGCATGGGTGTTTTTTTGAGGTCGGATTTCACCTTACCGGGCCACTCGTGGTTGGTGGGGTCTCCGTGCAGAGGCTGCAGGCGACGTCGGGGAGTCCTGGAAGGGTCAACCCACTGTGGACTCGGACTCTGGAGCGCTGGGGGACCTCGCTGGGACCAGTGGGCCACTCAAACTCGGGCTGTAGGCGACGGGTGCAGTGGTGGTTCCAGGCGTCGGGTTTCTTTTTCCTCAGCAGGCTCTGAGTCTTTCTTTGGTGTTTCTTCTGAACAGAGCTGCTGTTCACAGGAGATCTGGTGTTTGTTGAAGGCAGTCAGTCCTCCCAGGGGTTCTGGAGGTCGCTTTTTGGCACAGGATCTCTGGAAACTGCAGACGGGCCGGTAGGGCTGGGGCCAAGTCAGTTGTTCTCTGCAGTCTCCTCTGCTGGGCGTCTTCTTTCGTCCTTTTTCTTAGGTTGCGGGAATCTGCTTTCTTGGTTCAGGGCTGCCCCCTAAATACTGTATTTAGGTTGAGTTTTAGGGGTCTCGAGGTCAGTAGCCAATGGACTACTGACCTTAGGGTGACTACACCCATAGTGTGCTCACCCCACGTGGGGGAGTGAGCACAAACCCTAATCCTGATTGGGGAGTGCCTGCCATCTGCAAGATGGCGGGCACTGAAGAGAGGGCTTCACCTCGCCTCCCCCACCTGAGGGGTGGAGTTGGCAGAGGTGGGCACACCTTCTGGGCTGGCTAGTTTTTCCCGCCTGTCTTCCCACCGAAAAGGAGGGGAAACAGGAAGGGGGCCTGCTCCTGATAGCAGGAGAGGCTGGGGGGCGCATCACAAAGGCTGCCAGGCCTTTGAAGCTCCCCTGCCACAGATGGCTCTTCCTGGCCTGGGGGAGGTGTGAACACCTCCGCCCAGGAAAGGCTTTGTTTCTGGGCTCAGGAAGCGAAGGCTCCCACCATAGGGGTCCAGAAACATGTCTTGTGGTGGCAGGCTGGTGTGTACCAGTCAGGGAACCCACCAGAGGCTGGTCGTTTTTCAGGGGGCATCCCTAAGATGCCCTCTGTGTGCATTTTTCATTAAATCCCACACTGGCATCAGTGTGGGTTTAATGTGCTGAGAAGTTTGATACCAAACTTCCCAGTTTTCAGTGTATTCAATATGGTGCTGTGGAGTTCGTAATGACAAACTCCCAGCACCATATACTCTTAATGGCAGCACTGCACTTGCAATGTCTTGTATCCCACCACTGCACCATCAATGTAGGATGCTGGCTCTCTATTTAGTGTTCCAAAATGAGGTGCACTGTGTAGGGCATCCAGGTATCCCTTACTGGTGTACAGGTGCTTGCTTTATCAATCCCAAGGTGCTGTGTTTGTGGTAGTGTGGTCGAGCAGCCTTAGGCTTATCAGGGTGGAGAGTTAGGCATTTGTTTCACACACAAAATCAAGAATTGAGATACACACTCAATAAGGAAATCTGACACCAATTTTGAAAAATAACACATTTTCATATACTTTTAGACACCAAGATCTTCGGGATCAGGTAAGTACTTTTATTGTTAGTGATTTTCAGCAACTTAGAAAATACAACTGTCAGATTTGGGGCTTGAGCCTCAAACGTGGTAATGTTATTCTATGGGAGAATCATACACTGCATAGGGTCATTTGTCAACTACTTTCAGGACTGTTCTTCTGGACTTAAGGTAAGTAAGGCTCAAGGACCAAGAAAGTACCAACAGTTCAAGTTTACATGTCCTGGGGTGTCCGGGTATAGAGGTGCTTTTCATGTTATTAGCCTTGAATGCTATATGTTGACGTCAATGGGGAACAGTACCTGCAAAGAAAGGCTGTAAGCAGGGACTGGGGGACCAGTCTGGCACAACCCAAAGGGGAGCTCGGCTCTTGAGGTTCTAGGACCACAGAAACACCATTGGTTTCAATAGACTCTACTGGTGGGCTCAGGTACGTAGGTGTTTTGTCTGAACGGTCGGCGAGTTTGAGGCTCTCACAGTTCTCTGTGCACCTGCAGAAGAGGGAAAAGAAACACAGCAAGACTGGCGTGGAGCTGGCCTCTGTTGAAGTCCCTCAAAATGCAGGTAAGTTTTGGCGGTAGTCATATCTGAAAGAGACCCGTTAGTGACAGATTCCTTACCTTAGAATATCCCCAGGCGTCAGACTGGATCCGGAAAGTTTTTGCGTAGCAGTACCCTTGCGCGCCGGTAGGCGGTGTCGTGCGGCTCCGCGTCCGTCGTCGGCGTCGGGAGCGCCGGGATGACGTCGCGGGCATTACTTAGACGCCGCCCCTGCGCGCTGACGTCAGTTCTTCTTTTTCCGCGCCAGTAAGCGCAGATCCGGGAAGAGCAATGCCCTAGTCAATTTTTGACTAAATTTTTGGTGATTTTTTTTTCACTGTTTCTTTTCTAGTCTTCTCGACTCCTAGGTGTCGGTAGGGATGCCCGGCTTCAAGCCATGCGACGTCTGTGGTCGAATGATGTCGATCACAGACCCGCACTTAGAGTGTCTCTACTGTCTCGGCCGAGACCACGACACGAAGTTGTACCCTGACTGCCGGGCCTTACACCCGAAGGCTTTGCGAGAGCGGTCTCGAAAGCTCCTCGAGGTCCGGCAGTCGGCTCCGCGCCGCACCAAGCCCCGGTCCCGTGAGAGGTCGAGGGGCCGGTCGCGGAGCCCCCGCCGGTCGTCGGAGTCCAAGTCTTCGCACTCCTCGGGTAAGTCGAAGCACAAAAAGTCTAAGAAGCATCATTGCTCTAAGACTTCGCCTCGCCGGTCTCGCGACTCGGCTGAGGCCCCTCTCGGCACCGTCCCCGCGGCCCCGGACGTGCCTGTGGAGCCGCCCCCGCATTACCAGTCCTTTCCGGGTTCGGGAGCGACTCCGGCCCAAATACAGGAATTCCTGTCAGCCATGGCCCGCCTCTTCGGGCCTCAAGGTCCCTCCGGTGCGCCTTCGGGCCCCGATGGGGTTGCTCCGGCGTTGCCGACGACTCCGGTCCCGGTGTCGCCCGCCCCGCCAGCCTTGATCCCGGCCTCGGCTCCGGCCCCGGCCTCGATCCCGGCTCCGGTGGTACCGCAACCCCGATCGACGTCGGTTGACCTAACCACGCCTCCGCCGGCGCCGATGTCCCCGGTGCCGTTCCTAACGCCGCCCGGGGCTCCGGGCGGCGTCGTTCCCCGGTTCTCTCCGGTTCCGGCCCCGGCGCCGATGAGACCTTGGGTCCCAGATGTCCCTCCTCCTCCATATTTTGAGCCAGAGGAGGACCAGGAGAGCTGGGAGGGGTCGGAAGACCCTCTCACACAGCAGTGTGAGTATGATCAGGACTGGGCAGAGGAACTTGGGGATGCCAGTGGTCTAGACACTTCCCGTGACACTGGCATGCTGTCTCCTCCCGTGGCTACGGAGGAGGGAGCAAATTTCGCAACGGTGTTGCGTAGAGCAGCTGGAGCCTTGCACCTCCAATTGCCTACTGTGGCTGTCAGGACTAAACTCCTGACGGAAGTGCTTCAGCCGGCAGCTACCTCCTCGGAGCCATTGCTGCCGTTTAATGATGCACTGTCTGACGTTCTTTTGGGCACCTGGTCCAAGCCCACCACAGGGGCTCCTGTGGATAGGAACGTGGCCCGATGCCATCGCCCTGCTCCGGGCGACCCTTTGTTTCTCTCCCAACATCCCACCCCCGAGAGCTTGGTTGTCCAAGCCTCTGCCTCCCAAACCGCCTTCCCTACCGCCCCTCCGGATAGGGAATCCAAACGCCTGGATCAATTTGGGAAGGCCTTTTCTTCCTCCAGTGCTGGCTTGCGGTCCGTCAACACCGCTTGCCTTTTGGGCCGATATTCCCACTCTCTGTGGGATTCGGTGGCGGCCGTTTTGCCCCAGTGTTCTGAGGAGGTCCAGACACTGCTTACCCGCACCATTGCTGAAGGTAGGGATGCGGCAAAGTTCACCATACGTTGTGGCCTTGATACCGCCGACTCGCTGAGCAGATCGCTTGCAACGACGGTGGCGCTGCGTCGCCACGCCTGGCTGAGAACAACTGGTTTCTCGGGTGATGTCCAGAATACACTCATGGACATGCCCTTTGATGGAGTCGGTCTTTTTGGTTCCAAAGCAGACCATGCGCTGGAGCGTTTTAAGGACTCACGGGCTACTGCCAAGTCCCTGGGCCTTTCTGTTGTGCGCCCTCCGCTGACCTCTGCTTTTCGCCCCTTTCGTGGCCACGGAAGGGGCGCCCAGTCATGTCCGCTGCCCAGCCACCGGCCCGCGCAGCAAGCGTCTTCGCGTGGCCGAGGACGTGGCTTCCGCCGTGGAGGTTCGGGCAACCAGCGTGCGGGTCAGGCCACCAACTCAGCCCCGTCCGCGGCCTCC
This sequence comes from Calotriton arnoldi, assembly GCA_963921515.1. Taxonomy (NCBI): domain Eukaryota; kingdom Metazoa; phylum Chordata; class Amphibia; order Caudata; family Salamandridae; genus Calotriton; species Calotriton arnoldi. The sequence continues at coordinate 832,697 of CAWUFW010001876.1, forward strand.
AAGCCCTCCTAGTCCTTCCTTTCAGGTGCACAGCACGCCAGTAGGGGGCAGGGTCCGCCATCACCTTCACCACTGGCGTGCCATCACCTCGGACAGGTGGGTCTTGGACATGGTCCGAAGGGGCTACTCCCTCCCCTTCGAGACCACCCCCCCCAGCCTGCCACCTCAATTCCACCGCATGTCAGGGGATCACTTGGTGCTTCTGCAGAAGGAAGTCACGGCCCTCTTGGCCAAGAGGGCCATCGAGCATGTTCCGACCCCAGAAGTAGGACGTGGTTGCTACTCCCACTACTTTCTGGTGCCCAAAAAGGACAAGGAGGACATGCGTCCTATCTTAGACCTCCGGAACGTCAATCGCTTCCTCCGGAAGGAGAAGTTCAAGATGCTCACCCTAGCTCAGGTCTTGACTGCCCTCGACCCTGGAGACTGGTTGGTAGCGTTGGACTTGCAGGACGCTTATTTTCACATCCCCGTCCTGCCGGCCCACCGGCGTTACCTGCGGTTCACGGTAGGCCTCGAGCATTTTCAGTTCACTGTGCTCCCCTTTGGCCTTACAAGTGCCCCTCGGGTGTTCACGAAAGTGATGGCGGTGGTCGCAGCTCATCTGCGCCGGGCAGGGGTTCCAGTCGTCCCCTACCTCGACGACTGGCTGCTGAAGGCGGGCTCGTCCCAGGCAGTCGTCTCCCACCTCCAGACTACGGCCGAACTCCTGCACTCGGTGGGATTCTCCATCAATGTGCCGAAGTCGCATCTGATTCCTTCTCCACAGCTCCTTTTCATCGGAGCAGTTCTGGACACGACGCAGTTTCGGGCTTATCCTCCCGAACGGCGAGTCCGGGATATTCAGGCTATGATTCCTGTCTTTCAGCCTTTATCCTGGGTTTCGGTACGGATGACCCTGAGGCTGCTGGGCCTCATGGCCTCCTGCATCCTGCTGGTCGATCATGCCAGATGGCATATGCGGGCTCTGCAGTGGGACCTGAAGTTCCAGTGGGCGCAGCACCAGGGCAACCTGTCCGATCACGTCCAGATCTCGGAGGGGACTGCAAAACAGTTGCAGTGGTGGCTCTCGAACCGGCAATGGGTCATGGGCAGATCCCTCTCCCTTCCCCAGCCAGAGCACACAGTTGTGACGGACGCGTCCCTTCTGGGATGGGGCGGTCACATGGGAGAGGCGGAGATCAGAGGCCTCTGGTCTCCGGCGGAGTCCCGGCTCCATATCAACCTTCTGGAGCTCCGGGCGATCCGACTTGCACTCAAGGCATTCTTTCCCTCTGTCAAAGGGACGGTAGTGCAGGTGTTCACAGACAACACCACCGCCATGTGGTACTGCAATAAACAAGGCGGGGTGGGGTCGTGGACCCTCTGTCAGGAGGCTCTGCGCCTCTGGACATGGCTGGAACATCAGGGCATGTTCCTGATGGTTCAACACCTGGCAGGTTCCCTGAACGCCAGAGGGGACGAACTCAGCAAGGGTGCATGATGGATCACGAATGGCGTCTTCACTCGGAAGTGGCGCAAGGACTCTTTCTGCAGTGGGGAGAGCCTTGGTTAGATCTATTCGCCACCGAAGAGAACGCGCAATGTCATCAGTTCTGTGCGTTGGAATTTCCAAGGCGGCACTCGCTCGGCGACGCTTTTCATCGCGAGTGGAGTTGCGGTCTGTTGTACGCCTTTCCGCCTATACCACTTCTACCCAGAGTGTTGAAGAAGATTCGGCGTGACCGGGCCCAAGTCATCCTTGTGGCTCCGGACTGGGCTCGAAGAGTTTGGTATCCCGAGCTACTCAGTATGAGCGTCGATCACCCGATCCGTCTGCCTCTTCGGGAGGATCTTCTGTCGCAGCAGCAGGGGACGGTCCTCCACCCGAACCTGTCCAGCCTCCACCTGCTTGCGTGGAGATTGAGCGGCGGCAGTTGATTCCTTTCGACTTGCCTCCCGAAGTTTGTGATGTGATTCTGGCGGCCAGGCGGCCCTACACTAAGGTGGTATACGCCCGCAGGTGGAACAAGTTTGTGGCATGATGCACAGCAAAGGCTGTGAATCCCCTCTCTGCCCCTCTTTCTGAGGTTCTTCTGTTCCTCCTTTCACTGGCCCAACAGGGTTCTGCCCTGGGTACCATCAAGGGCTATCTTTGTGCCATTTCGGCCTTCCTCAGGCTTCTTGATCAGCCCTCCCTTTTCAAGTCCCCTGTTGTTAACAGGTTCCTAAAAGGCATTACACACCTCTTCCCTCCTGTTCCGTTTGTGATGCCTCAGTGGGACTTGAACTTGGTTCTTACTTTTCTCATCTGCGCTCCCTTTGAGCCCCTACATAACTGTCCTCTTCGTCTTCTGACTCTGAAGACAGCCTTTCTGGTGGCCATCACCTCCGCTCGGCGGGTGAGTGAGCTCCAGGCTCTATCATGCAAACCTCCCTTTCTGTCTGTCCATCCAGACAAGTTTGTTCTTAGGACGCGTCCGTCCTTCTTGCCAAAGGTGGTTACTGCCTTCCACATTGGGCAGACCATCACTTTGCCCACCTTCTTTCCGCCTCCGCATCCTTCCAGAGAGGAAGAGAGGCTCCACCGTCTGGACCCAAAACGTGCGCTTTCCTTTTATATCAACCGCACACAACACTTCCGGGTGGATGACCAGCTCTTTGTTGGCTACGTGGGCGCCAAAAAAGGTCGGGCGGTGCACAAGAGTAACATCTCCCGCTGGGTAACCTTGTGTATCAAAGCCTGCTATTCTTTGGCTAAGAAGGAGCCTCCTGTTGGGCTGCGTGCCCATTCCACCAGGGCAACGGCTGCTACCACGGCTTTAGGCCGCGGTGTGCCGCTGCAGGATATCTGTCAGGCAGCTACGTGGGCCTCGCTGCACACATTTACAAAGCATTACTGCCTTGACAGTCAGGTCCGGAGGGACGGCTTCTTTGGCCGTTCTGTCCTCCGGGACTTCCTTGTCTGATCTTTGTTCGCAGACCGACCACCGGGGTTGGTATTGCTGGGGTATCTATTCTAAGGTAAGGAATCTGTCACTAACGTGTCTCTTTCAGATGCACAAGTTACTAACTTGTGTAACGATATATCTGTAAGAGACAGTAGTTAGTGACAGATTCCTTACCGCCCCACCCATCCTCCCCGTTCTGCGAACTGATTTCTACGGTTAAGGACATCCCTTTCAGGGCCCTAGTATTTTTCAGACACCTATGTCAGCTTCTTGCATGGCTCTGCGTTCCTGGCGCGGAAAGTCGTGTACAGAACTGACGTCAGCGCACAGGGGCGGCGTCTAAGTACTGCCCGCGACGTCATCCCGGCGCTCCCGACGCCGACGACGGACGCGGAGCCGCACAACGCCGCCTACCGGCGCGCAAGGGTACTGCTACGCAGAAACTTTCCGGATCCAGTCTGACGCCTGGGGATATTCTAAGGTAAGGAATCTGTCACTAACTACTGTCTCTTACAGATATATCGTTACACAAGTTAGTAACTTGTGCGTTCGGACTATATACAAACAGGCCTTGTTGCTTGCAATAGGCTCTGGTACCCCAGGTATTGGTGCAAGAAGCCTCCGGAATGGATCAGCGACTCGAAGACTGGATGGATCGACGGGGTGGACCTCCTGGATACTCTGTGACCTCCTCCTGCGTTGCTACTGCGTCGGTGGGCCCTGTGGTCAGCAGTTCGTTGAACTGGACTCATCGGTTGGTGCCTGCAAGCTACAAGGAAGCAACTCCTCTACTTCAAGGGAGATGCTGGCTGGTTGGCAAAGTGCTGGCAGCCCTCCGAGGGTTTGGGAGGATGCACAGCTGAGGACGAGTTGGGTCTTTACAATTGTTGGGACGGGAGCAGGCAGGGTTTGGCGCCAATTCCACAGTCAGTCCACAGTTCTTGTGTTCTTCGGCTCTTCTTTGTCCTCCTTCTTTAGTCAGTCGAATCGGAGTTCCTGGTATTAAGGGCCACCTAATAAATACTAAATTTAGGGGCGTTAAAGGGAGTGAGGTGTAGTAGTCAATGTGCTACTTACCCTTGGGGTCACTACACACCATATATTACTGCTTCTTGTGGAGTGTAGGCATAACCCTGTCCCAAAGTTCTAATTCCACCAATAACAAGAAGGCGGAATCCTTCTTTCGTGGAGCACATCATGTAGCCCACTTTATGGGTGTGACTAGCCTGGTGGTACAACACGCCTACTTGCATAGTTAACTTCCCGCCTGTCCTGGTGCCAAATGGGCCTCAGGGCAGGAGGTGGCATCTCCCAGGTCTGAGGGAAGCCGGGGTCGCATATCAAAGGTGGCAGAGGCTTTGAAGCCCATGGCCTTGATATGCTAAATCACTAGCCATCCTGCTGGAGGAAGTGTGAACACCGTCCTCCGGAGCAGGCATTGTTTCTGGACTCGGAGAGTGTGGGCTCTCACTTGAAGAGGGTCAGAAACTCTACTATGGTGGCAGGCTGGTCAATACCAGTAAGCCAGCACACTGGATAGTGGTAGTTTTTTTTTAGGGGGAACCTCTAAGGTGCCCTCTGGGTGCATGTCATAAATCTTGTACTGGCAACAGTACAGATTTATTAAGACAAGGTGTTTGATCCCAAAGACACTAGGTTTCAGTAAAGCCATCATGTGGCTGGGGAACTGGTAATGACCAGTGCCCAGTACATAGTCTTATGATGGCTTCCCTGTACACTTGTACCATTTAGTAATTGAACTAGACGGCACAGGGGCATATCTGTTCATGGAGATATGTCCTCACATGTATTATATAGCACCCTGCCTTGGGGCTACAAGGCCTGCTGTAGCGGTGACTTGCATATATTACATGCAGTGGCTTTGACATGGCACACAGTGAGTTTGCCATGTCGCGTTTTCACTCATGGTTTGCACTATGACACGCAGTCTGCAATGGGTGTTCCTTAGGGTGGCATTATACATGCTGCAGCCCTTAGGGACTGTATGTGATACCGATGCCCTAGGTACCAGGGGTACCACTTTCAAGGAACTTACAGGGGTGCTAAAGTGTGTCCATTGTGTTGCAATTAGACCATTTGTTCTTGTTTTAGGGGGGAAAGAGCACTGGCACTGGGCTCTGGTTAGCAGGGACCCAGTGCACATCAGTCAAATAACATCCGTACCAGTGGCAAAAATGGCACTTCACTGCACACTTTCTCACTAACTTGCAGAAGGTGGAGTGCACCAGAAGGCCTTTGATTGTTGATATAGCTTTCATGGGCTTCTTAGCCTTTGTGATCCTGTGTCTGAAGCATAGTGATCTATTCTTTGGTCGTAGGACTGTGAAATAAAACATTTCCAACTGTGCATCACAGATAGTGAATGATGTATTGTGTTAAGTTTTATCTGCACAAATGTTTTTTGGAATGTTATTTTTTGACACTGAAACAGAATATTGCTCTTACTGCCTCCGCCCCTCATGTATTAACTTCTAACTGTGTGAAGAGGAGGATAGTTTTGTGAATGTGAGATAATAAACTGCATTGTAAATGGAGGTCTTTAATGAGCAGTCAGCCACCCGAGGCGTGTGATTTTGTCATCTACTTGTAATTTGACTGCAGTGTCCTGTCCATCTTTTGGCAGAGTCCAAGCTGAGCAACTTTTGGGCACTGGTTTTGGATGAAAAGAAGCAGATTTTTACCTCTGAGAAGTTCCTTTCCATGGCATCTGAAGATGGTGAGTCTCTTTTCAGCATAACAATGCCATTTTACCTTTGGACCACAGAGCACATATGAACTTTGGGGTTTTTAGTGGGAGGGGGTGGAGTGGATTATAGCGAAGCTTTAAAAGCATTACACTTGGGTTTAGGTGGGCAAGAGGAGGTCAAAATCTGGAAAAGAAAATCTTTAAATAGTGGTGTCTTTGGGATAGGATGTTAGGCCAGAGTGAGAAGATGAAGCTGGTAGTAGAAGAAAGAGACCAGAAATAAAGTATTAAATGTTTGTTCATAACTCAAATCTACGACGTTGTAGTAACTTAAACATGCTTTGTACCCCTTTTCTTAAACTATGGTAGAAGCATAAAGAGGCCATGTTCTTCAACTTTAGTCTCACCTGCCCAAAACAGAACACCAAACACGAACATGATCACAAGCCCTCTCTCTTTGTGAACTACCCTCCACTCTTAAGTAAAATGTTGTAACTCTTGGCTTGAGCAAACATTTTAAAGGATTGTGATACAAACAATAAGCTTCTCTTGATGGATAACCGTTGTTGGTCTAATTACTTTTTTCAGTCTATATTCACATCTGTGAGTCTATACTTGTATGCTGGATTTCCATTCTAACATGTTTGAATATCTCAAGGAACTCTACCCCTCCCTTGTATGTTCACCACCTTTTGGGTTGGTGTACCCCTTTCAGTTCTGTTATCCCAAATCAAATTTTCATGTGGCCTGGTGCGTGTGCGTCTCTCATACCAGAGGTGGTGGTTGAAAGGGGAGGAGCGGGGGGAGGTCATGCCAAAGACCAGATCATTTCTTTCTTGCTTGCTTGCTATCTATAACCGAAGTGGGTTGGGCACTAGTGCTGCCAAGCAGTAAGACACACTCACCATTTCTTTTTGTTGCTATTCTTTGTGCATGTGAGAAAAGAAGATACAGAAAGTGATCCAAACCTTTTCGTTTATGGCATTTGTCTCTTTTTTTATTTTGTAGTGGGTTTGTGCTTTTTTAAATTTTAATACAAGCTCTATATTTTGTATTGGGGTAAATGTGATGCGTGTTTGTCTCTCCTGAGTATTTTCTTTGTCTCCACAGCCTTATGCACAGTCCTACAGCTGACTGAAAGACTACTCCTCGACCAGATTCACAGACTTCCCAACAACAAAATTCAGTATGTACATCTTGGGCGCCAACCATGGTTTTTTAATCTTTGTCATCAGGACAACTTTTCCGTATCTTTGTGACTACATTCTTTGGCAATCCACTAACTACTCCCTAATTTACTGAAATAGTCTCTTTTTAAAAAAAAAAAAAGTGTTTTTTAATTGATTTGAATCAACAACTCCCATGATTGGTACAGCATGCATAGCAATGCACTTTAGAGAGACAAGTAAGCTGCTATGACAATGTATACAGAAAAATGACTCGGAGCATGACACGTCAGTCCCAAGGTGCCCCATCCACACTGAAATAGTCTCTTAATCACAGCAGGTTACTAACAGACATGATGAAGTCTCCCAACTCCCATGATTGGTACAGCTCACATAGCAATGTATCACAGAGGCACAATATACCTCAGGGAGACAAGTAAACTGCTATGACAACGTATGCATGACAGCGTTGTCAAACCCTGGGTGCCTCATATGCACTTAAATGGTCTCTTCATCATGCCTGTTAGTAACCTACTGTGATTAATAGACCATTTCAGTGACGAAAAAGTTTGTCAGCTTCGTTGACGACGAAAGGCTGCACTTCTGGATTGTCATTGTCGACTACATTCTCGACTGCTCTCTATTGACGACATCTGTCTCGTCATCGAATCAGACCTTGATTTCGTCGACCATTTCATAGTCGTCAATAAAGCCGGCAGACTCTTTGCCGTCGACAAAGCACTCGCCGTCGTCTAAGTCAATGTTGTCTACGAAACATTCGTTGATGAAGTTACCGTTGAAGGGGGAGCCACGCTTGCCAAGCACATCATCGTCAACGGAGAAGAAACTATTGAAGGATAAGCCATCATCGAAGAAGACACCGTAGTTGACAGACGACGGTATCGCAGCAGGCAATGATGTTGTTGAGTTCACCTCTATCGACAACGACACAACCTTTGGCTTAAGCCCAGCTGTCGACAAAGACTCCGTCGCCGCCAAAATCACTGTCGACGGCCAAATCGCCATCGTTGACGAGCCGTTCGCGGACGACGAAAACTGATGCACCTGCAGAAAAACATTGCAAACAATACAAACCTATTGTGATTGCCCCAGACCATACTTCCCCCAGTAAAATCACGCCTCTTCTGCCCACTCATCTCCTAGAATTAGAAGATTCCGAAGAGGAAGGTCTTTTTGGGGATGCATATAGTCCGTCTGACTTGCACGTTAAGTGTCAGCCTGATGATGAAGATGAGCAGAAATACAATGCCCAGACTTAATATGCCCAGCCGGAACCCTGCCTTCAGCAATATCAACAAGAGATGGTGATGACATCAGCCATACTCTCGGATCTCCAATTCATGTTAGAGGATTACCACTGATGCTTCCCACCTTCAGTGCCTGCTGCCAAACTTCCATCTCCACCAGTGGTATCTCCGGTGCAGACACCTACTCCAACTGTACTTTCAGTCCTGAATACTCCACAGTCAATTCCACTCCAAGATGCGATCTCTTCAGTCCAAGAGAGAGAGGAAGGGGAGCTTTGTGACACTGCCAGAGAATAGTCCAAAGTTGCGCACCCAATAATTGGGTGAGTCCCCCTAGGCACAAACGAAGCCCTACATAGGGTTGTAATCTTAAACCAGTTCAAAATTCCAAATTAAGAAATTCTGCGTAGCCAATTGGATGGTTCAGATATATTATTCGTAATGCATGAACTTAAATTCAATCCATGGTAATTCAACGCAAACTGGTGTTTAACAGAAGTTATCCGTGGTCAATACACGACAAGTAATCTTTACTTGATTAATGTGTTCCAATGCATTTCGGGCGAATCGACAACACTATAAAATGAAGGAAACATGAAATACAATGAAATACAATAAGGAAACCTACTTGGAAATGATTCTACAGAGCTAATAACGTGCAACATCGATGTGACCAAGTGTTTCTGTGAACAAGATTATCCATAGGAGCAAAAGGCTCTGGTAGTTAGGTCCACGTGAGGTGAACAAAAAATGAAGCGGTACATGTAGGAAAGTGGGTTTCTGTTGCAGTAACCACCCCACTTTTTGCCAGACTACTGATGCACTTTTTCCTGGTGTGCCCTGGGTCCCTGACAATCAGGTTCCCAGGGCCTGTGTTCTTTCTCCAAAACTAACCCAATTGGCATCTCTGGCCACAGGTCAGCCCCTGGTAAATGGTACCACAGGTACCCATGGCACTGTGACCAGAGAAGACCTCTAACGGCTGCAGCACTTATTGTGCCACCCTTAGAGGTCCTGTACCATTACACTCACACACTGCCCTTGCAGGCTGCATGTTTTGTTGTAGAACAAAGTGAAGAGTCGACATGGCACACATCCCTGTGTGCCATGCCTACAACCCACTGCCCTGGCATAGATCAGTCACCCCTCTAGCTGGGTGCCCTATGCCAGTGGTGAGGGTACAGGTGCATGAGCCCTGTACCCCTACAGTGTCTAAGTCCATTCTTAGACATCGTAAGTGCAGTGATGCCATTAAGAGTACATGGTGCTGGGAGCTTGTCATTACGAACTACACAGCACCATAATGGCTACACTGAAAACTGAGAAGTTTGGTATCAAACTTCTCAGCACATTAAACCCACACTGATGCCAGTGTGGGATTTAATGAAAAATGCACACAGAGGGCATCTCAGAGATGCCCCCTGAAAACTAACCCACCACTAGTGTCCAGGCTGAGTGCCTGCTTTCAGCTGCCACCACCAGACATGTTTCTGGACCCCTGGGTCGAGAGCCTGCTGCTCTCGGGGGCCTGAAACAATGCACATCCTGGGACGAGGTGCCAAGCCTCCTCCCCCAGGATGGGCAGGGTTCACGAAAGGGGAAGCTTCAAAGGCATGCCGCCTTTGTGAGCCTCCCCAGACCATTTGCTGCTTTCAGCAACTGGTCCCCACTGGTTCTACCCTCCACTTTGGGCGGGAGAACCGGCGGGAAAAAAAAGTGAGGGAGAGAGGTGTGCCCACCTCTGCCAACTCCACCCCTCAGGTGGGGGAGGCGAGGTGAAGCACAACTCCGAGTCACCGCCATCTTGAGGACGGGGGGACCCAACCAACCAGGGACAGGCTCCTGCCACCCTCCCACTGGAGGGTGGCACGATAGGGGGTGTACCCACCCCAGGGAAGGGACCCATTGGTCCCTGCCCTCTACCTACCTGTAACACCCCTAAATCTAGTATTTAGGGGGCACCCTGAACCTTGCTTCCTCAGATCCAGACAAGAAACAAGAAGAAAAGGACGAAGAGCTGTGCAGAGCTAACAAGAGGACGACGCCCACTGACTTGGCCCCAGCCCTACAGGCCTGTCTCCCCTCGAACCTGCTCCTGCGAAATCCCGGTGTGTCCTGCAGCCAGCAACCTCAAAAACCCCGGAGGACCTGCCTGCCTTCACTTCCAAGCCTGCTTCTCCCGTGAACACCGGACTTGTTCAAACTGCAGCTTCTGGCTCCGGCCGGATACCGCGAATCCAGCCCACTCTGCACCCGCCGAACCCGGCCCGAGCTCGAGTGGAAAAACACCACGAGGAGGTCACCCCGGCGATCCTGACCCGAGATTCGGCGACTCCTGACCTGCCTCAAGCCTCCAGTCGACGCCTGCAGCCTCAATGCAGAGGATCCCCTATACCGTGACCAGAGCGGGTAAGACTTTCCGACGTCCCAAGGCACCCCTGCACCCGACACCCCACGGCCTTGTGTGCCCAAACCAACGGTGCCTAACCAACCCAAGACATCCCAACTTACCCCTCGAAGTGGTGGTCGCACCCAGAAGATCCTCGTCCCCGAGCCTGCAGTGTTACTTCTAACCGGAGGCGCTCCATTGAAAACAACAGGGCACCGACCTCAAAACAGCACCCTGCACCCGGCTGCCCTAGTGCCGCTGAGGGTGCACCTTTGGTGCTAATTTGGTTCCCTATTTGCCCTGACCTAAACCCTAGGAGCTTTGCTCCCACAACCCACTGGCCTGCTTGCCAGCAGCCACCAACCGGAGACCACCTATCCTCCATAGGATAACATTGGGCCTCAACACTCTGCACCCGGCCGCCCTAGTGCCGCTGAGGGTGCAACAACAGTGCATCACTGACCCTGGGGGACCCCTGAGACTAACCCCAGAACCTTAACTCCCACAGTCTTTTACTTACCTACAAACCGATAACCTGTTTTTCCTCCATAGGATAACATTGACACTTTTTTCTCCAAAACGTTTCTAAGTGTGGAGTTTTGAAATTTAAAAATATTCTTTAAAAATCGCACAAATAACCAAAACGTGTTTACTTACCTGTTTGCAGGAAATGTCCTAGTGCTGAATCTAGGTATCCAGCACTGAGTTAGAAAAGTAACGTGAAAAGTAACTTACCTGCAATTTACTGGAAAAGCCTATTCATTTCAATGTACTGTATTTGCTAAGTGTTGCAACCTACTGCATCCCCTGTAAATCAAACAAAGTATAATTTCTATTGCATTTTCAAACTGTTCTATATTCAGCAACTTATTACTGCAAAGTATTTTATGCTTACCTGTGCCAGGCTTGCTTAGTTCTAAAATAAAACAGTCTATTTTTATACAAAAACAATTGGCCTAGAGTTCAGTTCTTGAGTGTGTGAATTCATTTGCTGACTGTGTACATCAAATGCTTAACACTGTCCTCTGATACTGCCTTACTGCTCGACCACTCTACCACAAATAGAGAGTAAGGTTCTATCTAACTTTAACCTCTGCCTACCTCTGGGGTCACTTGGACTCTATACACACTATACCTCATTTTGGTGTAGTATATATAGAGCCAGTTTCTTACATTGGTGGATCAGCGGTGGGATATACAACTTGCATTTGTTGGACTACTTGGTTACCTCCTGATCACACAACAGAACTCTTAAATTGCCTTTAGAATTCTGATTTTTTTCAAATTGACATTTTTACCAAGCTTCTAAAAGTCTTGTTAGGGCCTTGCTTAAGTCCCTTTAGAATTTTAGAAAATAAAAAGTCACTGTAGTCCAGGGTAGAGGGGTTGGAACTTTTTTGTTACAATGTCTCAAAAAGAGAACCCAGCTATTAGTGAAGATAATAATGACATACAGGACATGGTTGAGGAGCTTGACCTCACCCCTTACCTTCACTTGTCTTTCAAGGAAGTAAGGTCCTTATGTAATCTTAAAAATATACCAATGGGCCCTCACCCAACCAAACAAAAGCTCCAGGAGCTGTTGGCTGAGTATTCAAAGGCCCACCCCTCTGAAAATGGTGATGACCAGTCAGAGGGAGAAGGAGGTGAGGAGGATGGAGAAGGGTGCCCACCTCCACCACTTCCTAGGGAAGAAAGGAACCCTGTTCCCTTACTTCCAAGAATTAACCTCTGGGGACTTAGAGGCCACACAGGTGGCTCTGGTGAGGACATTGAGGACAGCCTCAATGAGGAGGACAGCCTTTTAGCAAGGCTGACCAAAAGACTGGACCTAGAGACCAGACTCCTGGCTCTAGAGAAAGAAAGAAAGGAGATGGTATTAGCACCCATCCATGGTGGCAGCAATCAAAATAATCAGGATAGAGAGCAATCTTATGATCCTAAAATCCCCAAAGGGATTGTCCCTAAATATGAGGAGGGTGATATCACCAAATGGTTCACAGCCTTTGAGGGGGCTTGTGAAGCCAGAAGGGTGAAGAAGACTTTCTGGGGGGCACTCCTTTGAGAACTGTTCTCTGGTAACTGCAGAGACAGACTCCTGACCCTTTCTGGGGCAGATGCTGGGTCCTATGACCTCATGAAGAGAACTCTGATTGAAGGATTTGGACTCACAACTGAGGAGTACAGAATTAGATTCAGTGGGCTCACAAAACCCAAAACCAATCCTGGATTGATTTTGTAGACTACTCAGTGAAAACACTAGGTGGCTGGTTAACTGGAAACAATGTGCATGACTTTAATGGAATTTACAACCTGTTTATGAAGGAACATATATTAAGTAATTGCATTGATGAAAAGTTGCATCAGTACCTGGTAGACCTAGGTCCACTTTCTCCCCAAGAATTGGGAAAGAAGGCAGACCACTGGGTCAAAACAAGGGTAACTAGGACATCCACTGGGGGTGACCAAAAGAAAGGGATTACAAAGCCTCCCCAGAGGAAAGACAGTGAACCCCCTAAAGATAAAAGTAAGGAGTCCCAGGTAGCCCCCCAAAAACCTGTCCAGGAGGGTGGGCCCAAAGACACCTCACAAACTAAAAGAGGGTACCAAGGTAAGAATTGGGATCCCAACAGAGTATGGTGTCACAACTGTCAAAAGGCAGGACACCACACCAAGGACCCTAGCTGTACTAAAAACAAAGCCCCTAGTGCAGCTCCCGGGGTTACTAGTGTAGCTCCAGGGGTTGCCAGTGTAGCTTTGGAGGATGGTTCCTCAGATGAGGAAGTCCTCCTAGCCTTCAACTGGAAAGTGGGCCCAAAAGGTGAGCTGGAAATTCCAGAGGGGAGTAGACATTTCCACCACCTACTGGTGAATGGAATCCCAGCCACTGCCCTGAGAGATACCTGTGCCAGTCACACTGTGGTGCATGACTGGTTGGTACTCCCACACCAGTATGTCCCAGGGGAAACAAAAAGAGTAAGGGCTGTCCCAGGGGGTGTCACTGTTAGGCCTGTGGCTGTAGTGCTCCTAGAAGTAGCTGGGACCCTTAGATGGAGAAAGGTGGTAGTCAGTAAAAACCTCCCCCTTGATTGTCTCCTGGGGAATGATCTACCAGAGGTTGGTCTGAGCCAAAGAGAGGTACTGGTCCCATGCCAGACCTCACCCAAGAAACCTGGAGGGGCTCAACCTGCAGTTAGTGCAGCTAAGCCCCAAAAGAAAAAAAAAGAAAGTGTAGCAAAGGCGGGCAACTGTTAGCCACAGTTCCAGTGGGCCAGGGAGATTCTATCCCAGTAAGGGAGAACTCCAAAATTGGCACTGGTGAAGTCCCCCCTAGCCAACAAAAATACCTGACTAGTCAGGCAACTGTACATCCCGAGTTGGTGGCTCCTCAGCTGGCAGAACAGAGGGTGGAAGAAGGGTGTTCACTACCCAGTGTAGTGACCCCCCACCCTAAAACAGCAGACAGGCAGCCAGAACCCAAATAAGCCTGTAAGATAGCCCCTTCACTTACCAGTCAGGAGCTAAAGGTGTGGTTCTGGGCACTGACAGCTGTCAGCAGTCTCTGCTGGGTGTTAGCCTTCATGGCAGCACTGTCCTTGGCATGGTGGCCTAGCCCCCTGCCAAATAGCAAGTTAGGCCCTTGACACTATTGGTCATGGTGGGGTTGCTCAAGCTGTTGGTGACCTCTGTGGGTAAGCTGGGCTTTACCCTGGCTAAGTTAGAATTTGCAGAGGTGGGCACCTCTGAACCCAAACTAAAAAGATGGGGTGAAGACACTAAGGAGCTAGGAAAGGAGCATTGGGAATTAGGTTCGGAAACTGTTGAGGTAGGCCAGCTCCCCAAAGGGACTGACCTGGACAGAAGGATGTAAGGCAGAGTAGGCCCTGCAACTTTCAAACCACTTCCTCTACTCTTCCTCGCCCGAAAGACTAGGAAGACTCTCCCAGCTTTGGCAGAGTCTCCTGGCCTTTGGGCTGGGGGGTAGGGGGGAACTTGTGTAGGAAAGTGGGTTTCTGTTGCAGTAACCCCCCCACTTTTTGCCAGACTACTGATGCACTTTTTCTTGGTGTGCCCTGGGTCCCTGCCAATCAGGTTCCCAGGGCCTGTGTTCTTTCCCCAAAACTAACCCAATTGGCATCTCTGGCCACAGGTCAGCCCCTGGTAAATGGTACCACAGGTACCCAGGGCACTGTGACCAGGGAAGACCTCTAAGGGCTGCAGCACTTATTGTGCCACCCTTAGAGGCCCTGTACCTTTACACACACACACTGCCTTTGCAGGCTGCGTGGTTTGGTGCAGAACAAAGTGAAGAGTCGACATGGCACACATCCCTGTGTGCCATGCCTACATCCCACTGCCCCGGCCTAGATCAGTCACCCCTCTAGCTGGGTGCCCTATGCCAGTAGTGAGGGTACAGGTGCATGAGCCCTGTACCCCTACAGTGTCTAAGTCCATTCTTAGACATTGTAAGTGCAGTGATGCCATTAAGAGTATATGGTGCTGGGAGCTTGTCATTACGAACTCCACAGCACTATAATGGCTACACTGAAAACTGAGAAGTTTGGTATCAAACTTCTCAGCACATTAAACCCACACTGATGCCAGTGTGGGATTTAATGAAAAATGCACACAGAGGGCATCTCAGAGATGCCCCCTGAAAACTAACCCACCACTAGTGTCCAGGCTGAGTGGCTGCTTTCAGCTGCCACCACCAGACATGTTTCTGGACCCCTGGGTCGAGAGCCTGCTGCTCTCGAGGGCCTTAAACAATGCACATCCTGGGACGAGGTGCCAAGCCTCCTCCCCCAGGGGGCGTGGCCACGACGCGCTGCAGGATGGCCGCCTGTTGAAGGGGCTCTGCAGGTCGGGCTTGAACATTAGGCGAATACCATAGCCCAGGTCGGTGAAAACCGGCGAAAATGATCGATATGGCGAATACAACACCCCCAGACACGATGTGGTGAATCTCGTATGTCTGTGGGGCCTGGAATTGCCGAGGGGCCGCTGGCGCGACTGTATACAGAAAATGGCCGCCGACATCTCCACAGCTACTGCGTAGCGCCCCGGTCTGGGGTCCGGGTCTAGACTTGGCTGCATGAGCTATCTGCGGGACTAGGCGAGGACCCGACTGCTGGCTTCCTGTCGACCGACACCCGGAGGGGCCGTGCCGAGATCCCGGAGGGCGGACTGTGGAGAAGGGCACCCACCGGAGGAATTGCGGCTGGGGACGCTACTCGAGACCGCGGCTGGACTCGCACTGGAGGCCGTGGACCCGCCGGAGAGGCGGTTGAGCATCGGGGGCGACCAGGCGTACCTGGAGGCTGTTGAGGTGAGTGTAGTGCTTGTGGCCACCGGGGGAGGCCCTTCAGGGCACTGAGGCGCCCGCTCCGCTTCCCGCGGTAGCGTGCTGCCGCTGGGAGGGGTGTGATCGGCTGCTGAGGGCCGGGGAGGGGGTCCTCCACTGGGGCTGAGGCGCTCACCTGCCTCAAGAGACGGCTGACGGGCTGTGGTGCAGGCGACTGGGAGCGGGGGGGTTACGGAGGTCCGTTTGCGGGGCCCGCTCACTGGCGTAGCGGGCTGGTGTGTGGCTTGTCGCGCTGCGGCCTGACGGGGCCTTCCTTGTCCTGGCGCGTGACTGCAGGGCCTATCCCTGGTTTTGTGCGGAGGCCTATGCCCGATCTGACCGACGACCTCTGATTCTGGGGGCCCTCGATCCCTGTGGTTGCTGGTGCTGCGGTCCATCATCAATCCTATGGCAAACATAATGGAGCGGTGACCGGCCCCCCTGGGCTATATGGTGCGGAGTGCCTGATCCCTTGTCGCTCACCTTCAGAGACCCCATGAGCCCACATGCGGTGCTGTCCTAGGGCGGCCTGGCTGGATTTCTGCTGCCGGTGAAGTGAGTGCTGTGCCTGGTATTTGTCCGCTACTTCCTGGAGATCTGTGCTGTCGTCTTGAATCTTCCTGTGGACCTCTAGGTGCTGAGGGCTCACCCTTGTGAGAAGATTTCTGAGGCAGGCCCGTGCATATTGAAGAGGTGTGGGTTGGTGGCCCTACCTGGCTGTGAGTGTTGCATTGGACCCCCCCCGGAGGACGGAGTGGTGCTGCCTTGTCTCTCGAAACGTCGTGGAGCGCAACGGACCCAGACACTGAGATACATCTGCAAAGTCGGGCCGTGGGGGACTGTTCTCGAGACACTATGGGCAAGACCGACCCTAAGCAACCGAAAATTCCCTTTGAAAAACGCCAGACACGCAATATGGACGCCCCGACAGATCAAGGGGGAGCATCGATGCTACAGGATGATCCAGATCTACCTGGGGAAGACCTGCGCTCCATTCTAAAGGACATGCGATCAAGCTTGCAGACCATAGACGGGAAAATAGATTCCTTGACGGCTAGCCTAGATGCCGTAAGGAAGAGGGTAGACACACACGAAACGCGCTTAGACCTAGTGGATAACACTCTCGGATACCCAGGATTCGCACTCTGAGGTCAAGACACAGATGTTAAACATGGAGAAAGTGATAGAAGTGATCAGGGCAAAGAATGAGGACTTGGAGGCCCGTTCTCGAAGCAACAACGTTCGTATTCTTGGCCTTCCAGAGACAACAGCCATATCAAAGATGGAACCCTATATAACTACTCTCCTCCAAGAACTGTTTGGGCCTGTCCTGTCTCCACTGATGACGGTGGAGCGTGCCCACCGTACACTAGGTCCTAGGCCGGCACCGGGCCTTCCGCCACGGCCTATTATCGCGCGTATATTGAATTATGCGGACCGAGATGCAATCCTAAGGGAGGCCCGGGTGAAGAGCCCTGTAAGTCACCAAGGCAACACTCTATCCTTTTTCCCTGACTACACTCCAGCGGTGCAAGCTGCGCGTCGGGAATTTCTTCCAACAAAACGGATGCTACAGTCATCATCCATCCCGTATGCAATGTTGTACCCGGCAAAGCTAAAAATCACCTATGACGGCCAAGCACACTTCTTTACGGACGCCAAATCTGCTCTCAAATACACAAAGCACGGAAATCGCAACAGAGCTCACCAAAGGAGAGGCAGAACTCACACACGTTGCTTGCTGATAATGACTAACTTTTCGGCACTTCCGCACCAATAGATGATTCTAGTAACAGCTTCTAATGCATTGACATGTATCATTTGAACGCCAGGAGGGGGGGCGAGAGAATAATTCACTGTTAACACGACTGTATGGTTTGCGATATGTCTGATATCCGGGGTTAGCTGACTGTGGAGGCTATTAACGTTGATATCCTTAGCCTGACCACCCCGCCACCAGGCGGGTGTTAGCCGTTGTTCCACGCCCTCACAGGGAGATCTCCCATGAGTTTGTATCTCACATGTTTGTTTAAGGGTGGGTTTCACAGGGGGGTGGGTGAAAGTTCTCGACCTATTTGGGAGGTTGTAGTGGGAGGGGGGAGGGGGATGGGAGTTCACAAGAAGAGAGAAATGTACTTTTGCTTTTTGATTTTCATACGGGGCAAGAGGGCAATGAAAGATCGGCTTCTCAGATGCATTAGTCTAGGAGGGCTATATATGGAGTGTAGAGCTTATCCCAGGGCAACTTCTCCACTCACTGATGCGCAACATTGCTCATGGCTGTAGTTAACTGTCTAACATGGAACATCCGAGGGCTCAATGACTTCAAAAAAGCTAGACTGGTACACACATATTTACGCAGGCACCATGTCGATGTCTGCTTTCTGCAAGAGACGCACCTGAGCTGTGACACCGACTCCAAGCTTAAACACAGATATTGGGGGGAGGTTCACTCAGCCACCTTTTCCAATTATGCCAGAGGGGTCACTATACTGATCAGATGAGGACTGGGCTGGAACACGATAGAGACACTGGCAGATAGAGATGGGCGATATGTCTTGGTGACTGGATGTCTTTGTTCCACGCGTGTGACATTGGTGGCCATTTATGGCCCAAATACAGATGACCCGCAGTTTTTGTTGGATGTATGGGCCAAGATAGTGCAAATGGGCTGCGACACTGTTATCTGGGGCGGTGATTTTAATGTCGTGTTGGATAATACCCTAGATAGAGAGGGTGCGGCGCGAAACCCACACCCCAAGACTACACAGTTACTAAACACTATATTGAAGGAACATGGGCTGCGGGATGTCTGGCGGGAATTCAACCCACATTTACGGGAGGGAACTTGCATCACTGCCCATCAGCAGGCCTGGTCTCGCCTAGACTACTGGCTGCTCTCTGCAGATGTACTGACATGGACGGTGGAGACGAGCCACCTTCCGCGTACACTCTCGGACCATGCCCCGTTGCTGCTGAGCTGGCGCACCCCAAATACACTCCCGAGGGCCTTTAGCTGGCGGCTTCCCCCACATGCACTCTTAGATACTGTATTTCAGGAGGAAATAGCGACTGAAATAGATAATTATTTCACTACCAATGAGGGATCCGTAGACTCTGCAGCAACGCTCTGGGAGGCCTTCAAGGTAGTTATACGGGGTGCATGCATTTCCAAGGGCTCGGGGGTCTTGAAATCCATACGCACAACCTTAACGACACTAGAGAGCACCATAAGGGGTCTTGAAACCACATTCTATGCCACGAATGACGTAACAGTCCTAGCCTCAATAAAACAAGCAATCTCAGACTTTGAGGAGGAGGCGGAGAGGGAGGCCAGATTTCTGGGTAAAGAGACTAAAGCCAGAAGCTACGGGGAGGGAGACAGACCAGGCAGAACCCTCGCGAATCTGCTAAAGCAAACCCCAGCCCCTACATTTATTTCTGAGCTGACAGATATGGACACCCTGCCTGTCCGAGGCCAAGTGGACACACATGTGCACCTGACCGCTTACTATTCCGCCCTCTATACCACAACGCACACGTATACTCCCGCAGACCTCACGGAATTTCTGGACTCTATACAGCTCCTATGGCTCAGTCCTGAGCATAGGGAATATTTAGATCTCCCATTCACGCTAGAGGACATTACGCAGGTGGTCAGGGGTCTGCCGTCAGGTAAGGCGCCTGGCTTGGACGCATTGACTACGCTCTTCTACAAGACGTACGTTGAGGCGCTTGCCCCCCCGCCTTCTTGATGTCTATCAGGAATCCCTGGAATCGGGAACTCTTCCACCAACACTGAGAGAGGCGGTTATTATCAATCTTTTAAAGCCAGACAAGCCAGCGACCAGCTGCGATTCATACAGGCCACTATCCATGATAAATTTGGATACTAAAATACTAGCTAAACTCGTCGCAAATAGACTCCAACCACTGATGCCCCTCATCACCCGACCGGATCAATCCGGATTTATTCCGGGTCGTTCAACAGCCCACAATCTCCGCACCTTCTTCTCGGTTGTACATCAAATAGAGCCCAAGCTTCCAGCCGCTGCAGTCTTTTTGGATGCTACTAAAGCATTTGACTCGCTTGAATGGTCTTACCGTTTCACTATCCTCTCTAGACTGGGCCTGAGTCTTAAATTTATCAAACTTATTCAACTGCTTTATACACGGCCTATGGCCCGCCTGCTGGCGAATGGACTCATCTCGGACGCCTTTGAGATCTCCCGCGCCACCCGGCAAGGGTGCCGCTTTCCCCCTTGCTCTTTGCTATTTCAATGGAGCCACTGGCTGCACGAATACGCCAATACCACTCGTCGAGGGGCCTGGTTTTCACGGACCGCAATCTCATTACATCTATGTATGCGGATGATATTACCCTATATGTCAGATACCCAGATGACAACCTAAATCCGTTGCTGAGGGAGATACTTCGGTTTGGTGGCCTTTCTGGTATCACTATAAACTGGAGGAAATCTTCGATATTGCCTCCGACGACCGCCCCCCTAAACAAATCCTTGGACTTCCCGCTAAAGTGGGAGGAGGAAACTGTAAAATACTTGGGTATATGGCTTAGTAGGGATCTCCAGCTTATCTGGAGTCTTAACTTTGGGAGGTTGTTTGACTGGTTCACGGATAGAATAAAATTCTGGTCCGCACTTCTTCTGTCGCTGGCAGGACGCATAGCAATACTGAAGATGATAGTCCTCCCTAAATTTTTGTATTTGTTTGTGAATATTCCGATACCTCTGACACAGGCATTTTTTAAACCGCTTTGCCCGGCCGCGATCTCTATGATTTGGGCGTGAGGTCCGCCCAGGATCAGCTGGGACATTCTCACACGTCCGCTGTCCAGGGGTGGCCTGGGAGCCCCAGACTTTGAATGTATGCTTTAAGTGCACAGGCCCAATTCTTGCACTACTGGGTTTATCCTACTCCTTTTCAACCACATGTGGCGACGGAGCGAGATATTGCAGATCAGATACCGCTGCAAGTGGCGGTGTACTATCCCTATCGTAGGTCCCCAACTGAAATGAATACTGTGGAGACGACTAGATGGGCCTGGGAGGGCCTGAGACGGCGATCTCGGGTACAGCTACTGTATGCGCCCCTAGTGCCGGTAGCATACCATCCCAATTTCCCCTTTTTGCAGGATAAGGGGGCAGTAGCGAGGGCTCATAAAATGGGACTTAGGACAATGGTAGATCTATACCCAGACGGATCTTTCTTATCCGAACCTGCTGCGCAATCGTGCGACCCTATACCAATGTTGGAGAGACTTCTATTCTACCAATTTAAAGCGGCCTGCAGGAAGCAACATGAATCATTTCCGGCTCCTCCCCCTACATTACACTCTCTGGACAACCTGCTGGCCACACCGTCGCCACGGAGACTGGTTACCAGGCTATACACCTACACGCAGCTACACATGCCATGGTCAGATCCCGGGGCGCTTGCGCAGTGGCGCGAGGACCTGCCAGACCAGATTACAGATGATATATGGTCTTATTGCTGCTTACAAACGAAACGCCTATCCCCAAACTACAAATTACGCTTAATCCATTTTAAATTTCTTCACCGCTACTACCGCACACCACAACATTTATTTAGAATAGGGTTACGTTCAACATCTAACTGCTGGAGGTGTAGGCGGGAAGGTGCCGCTTTTATGCACGTCGCTTGGGAGTGCCCCAGTGTCTCTGAATATTGGGGGGGGGGAGTGGCAGATGTCATAGGAGCTATTACAGGCGAGGTGCTGGAGTGTACCCTGTTGGTTATGCTGCTGGGCTATGTAGACCAATCTAAACCAGAGTGCAGTCGCCTAATTGCAATGCTGTTGGTTCTTGCGCGACGCAGACTAGCCATACATTGGGGCTCTCCGTTCAAACCACTCATAAACACATGGCTACAAGATGTGGCCTACTGTCAGGAACAGCTGGCTAATTACTGGGATCTCATGCCGACAGCGTCCCGGCCTAAGAATATCTGGGGCCCATTTATAGATTGGTTGCGTCTCCGTGAGAGTCAGGCCACTGGAGATGGACCCAGTCGGAAGGGGAACTGCCCCTCTCTCTCAGACACCTAGATTGTTGTACTCGCTATTGTGCTAGGCTAGGCTTGGAAAGCATTATGGCCATAATCATGAGCGGGTGTTTCATATATATGTGTTGATAAGATGTGGGAAGCTTAGCCTTGATCGATTTTACCACACCCTGCCTCCAAATGTCAATATTGGAAGTTTGCTGTCTCTATGTTGGAGCCCAGATTGTTTCTGGCTCAGTAGTTGCACTATCGATCTGTAACATATGTACAAATGTTAATTGAATGCACCCGTGTATGCCTAACATGACTGTTCTCTCACAAAAATGATAAATAAAATAATTTAAAAAAAAAAAGCCTCCTCCCCCAGGATGGGCAGGGTTCACGAAATGGGAAGCTTCAAAGGCATGCCGCCTTTGTGAGCCTCCCCAGACCATTTGCTGCTTTCAGCAACTGGTCCCCACTGGTTCTACCCTCCACTTTGGGCGGGAGAACCGGCGGGAAAAACAAGTGAGGGAGAGAGGTGTGCCCACCTCTGCCAACTCCACCCCTTAGGTGGGGGAGGCGAGGTGAAGCACAACTCCGTGTCCCCGCCATCTTGAGGATGGGGGAACCCAACCAACCAGGGACAGGCTCCTGCCCCCCTCCCACTGGAGGGTGGCACGATAGGGGGTGTACCCACCCCAGGGAAGGGACCCATTGGTCCCTGCTCTCTACCTACCTGTAACGCCCCTAAATCTAGTATTTAGGGGGCACCCTGAACCTTGCTTTCTCAGATCCAGACAAGAAACAAGAAGAAAAGGAGGAGGACGAAGAGCTGTGCAGAGCTAACAAGAGGACGACGCCCACTGACTTGGCCCCAGCCCTACAGGTCTGTCTCCCCTCGAACCTGCTCCTGCGAAATCCTGGTGTGTCCTGCAGCCAGCAACCTCAAAAACTCCGGAGGACCTGCCTGCCTTCACTTCCAAGCCTGCTTCTCCCGTGAACACCGGACTTGTTCAAACTGCAGCTTCTGGCTCCGGCCGGATACCGCGAATCCAGCCCACTCTGCACCCGCCGAACCCGGCCCGAGCGGAAAAACACCACGAGGAGGTCACCCCGGCGATCCTGACCCGTGATCCGGCGACTCCTGACCTGCCTCAAGCCTCCAGTCGACGCCTGCAGCCTCAATCCAGAGGATCCCCTCTACCGCGACCAGAGCGGGTAAGACTTTCCGACGTCCCAAGGCACCCCTGCACCCGACGCCCCACGGCCTTGTGTGCCCAAACCAATGGTGCCTAACCAACCCAAGACATCCCAACTTACCCCTCGAAGTGGTGGTCGCACCCAGAAGATCCTCGTCCCCGAGCCTGCAGTGTTTCTTCTAACAGGAGGCGCTCCGTTGAAAACAACAAGGCACCGACCTCAAAACAGCACCCTGCACCCGGCCGCCCTAGTGCCGCTGAGGGTGTGCTAATTTGGTTCCCTATTTGCCCTGACCTAAACCCTAGGAGCTTTGCTCCCACAACCCAGTGGCCTGCTTGCCAGCAGCCACCAACCGGAGACCCCCTATCCTCCATAGGATAACATTGGGCCTCAACACTCTGCACCCGGCCGCCCTAGTGCCGCTGAGGGTGCAACAACAGTGCATCACTGACCCTGGGGGACCCCTGAGTCTAACCCCAGAACCTTAACTCCCACAGTCGATTACTTACCTACAAACCGATAACCTGTTTTTCCTCCATAGGATAACATTGACACTTTTTTCTCCAAAAAGTTTCTAAGTGTGGAGTTTTGAAATCTAAAAATATTCTTTAAAAATAGCACGAATAACCAAAACTTATTTACTTACCTGTTTGCAGGAAATGTCCCAGTACTGAATCTAGGTATCCAGCACTGAGTTAGAAAAGTAACGTAAAAACGTAACTTACCTGTAATTTACTGAAAAAGCCTATTCATTTTAATGTACTGTATTTGCTAAGTGTTGCAACCTACTGCATCCCCTGTAAATCAAACAAAGTACAATTTCTATTGCATTTTCAAACTGTTCTATATTCAGCAACTTATTACTGCAAAGTATTTTATGCTTACCTGTGCCAGGCTTGCTCAGTATATTTTTATACAAAAACAATTGGCCTAGAGTTTAGTTCTTGAGGTTGTGAATTCATTTGCTGACTGTGTACATCAAATGCTTAACACTGTCCTCTGATACTGCCTTACTGCTCGACCACTCTACCACAAATAGAGAGTAAGGTTCTATCTAACTTTAACCTCTGCCTACCTCTGGGGTCACTTGGACTCTATACCTCATTTTGGTGTAGTATATATAGAGCCAGTTTTGCAGCGTGAATCTTTCTGGATTCACTATGCTGTGCATTATTCCGCCATCTTGTGGTTGGGTCCGGAATTGTAGTATTTCTTCTTTTTTTTTTTTTCGTGGCCCAGGTTGGCGGCGACGTCCCACCATTTGGTGTCCTTCGTGACGTCGACGCGCTTCCTGCGGAAGCTCCCACCTTTGGTCGCCATCTTCAGATTCTTTTTTCCGCCGTTGGGTCTGGATCGTCGCCGAAGAGTTCCAGAAGTTTGGAAGAGGAATCAAGGCAAATAGAAGAAAACCGACAAATCAGTTTGAAGTACACTGGACTACAAGTCAAGTAACCGGGACGACGAGGGAGAAGGTTTACGACCGAGATCTCGACGTCCTACAGAGAATGCGCTCGCAGGGGGCTCCCTGACTGCGGGTATGGACAAAACACTGTTCAAGTTTTGCACCAACTGCCACCACAAGTACGCCCAGAAGGACCAACATCCAGTCTGCAACCTCTGCTTGCCGCTCGACCACAGCAGCAAGGACTGCAACGCGTGCTCGGCGTTTACACCCAAGACCCTCAGTGTGAGGGAGAGGCAGAGAAGGGCGAACCACAACATGCAGGGGCAGGGACCACCCCCAGCTCTCCGAGACCTGGGCCTCTCAAGTGGAGAGGAGGACAACATCGCCGGAGGACCGGAGGACTGCACAGTCGTCGAGGTCCAAAAGAAAATGTCGAAGGAGGTAAGGGAGTCGTCGACCCCTAAGCACTCGAGCGACACTCTAAAGGGTGAAGCCAAAGCCCCGAGCGACACTCGTAGGAGTGAAGCTAAGTCCTCGAAGGGAGCATTGCCGCCGAAACATTCGTCGAAGGCAACAGCAATCAAGGACAGTCAGGCGAGCGGATCCTTCGAAAAGGACTCCCAATCGGCAAAAACCCTCGAAAAACCAAAGGCGTCGAAGGTTGCCCCCGAAAAGCACACCTCAGTGCCGAGAAGGGAGGGGCAATCGTCCACGTCGACGGCCCCGAAGAGAGCCGCTCCAACCCTCGACGCCGAACAGGCACAAGAGATGGAGAGGAAAAAGAGGAGGCTCGAGGCCGAAATGGCGAGCATCCTACAGCGGAAGAAGGATTTTAAGGACCTGTTCCGTAAATCTCTCATTGTCATAATGTGAGAAGCTGGGTTTCTGTTGCAGTAACCCCCCCCCCCCCCCACTTTTTGCCAGACTACTGATGCAATTTTTACTTGATATGCCCTGGGTCCCTGCCAATCAGGTTCCCGGGGCCTGTGTTCTTTCCCCAAAACTGTACCCAAACCCAATTGGCATCTCTGGCCACAGGTCAGCCCCTGGTAAATGGTACCACAGGTACCCAGGGCACTGTGACCAGGGAAGACCTCTAAGGGCTGCAGTACTTATTGTGCCACCCTTAGAGGCCCTGTACCTTTACACACACACTGTTATTGCAGGCTGCGTGTTTTGGTGCAAAACAAAGTGAAGAGTCGACATGGTACACATCCCTCTGTGCCCTGCCTACAACCCACTGCCCTAGCATAGGTCAGCCACCCCTCTAGCTGGGTGCACTATACCAGTGGTAAGGGTACAGGTGCATGAGCCCTGTATGCCTACGTGTCTAAGTCAATTCTTGGACATTGTAAGTACAGTGCTGCCATTAAGAGTATATGGCGCTGGGAGTTTGTAATTACGAACTCCACAGCACCATAATGGCTACACTGAAAACTGAAGTTTGGTATCAAACTTCTCAGCACATTAAACCCACACTGATGCCAGTGTGGGATTTAATGAAAAATGCACACAGAGGGCATCTTAGAGATGCCCCCTGAAAACTAACCCACCACTAGTGTCCAGACTGAGTGGCTGCTTTCAGCTGCCACCACCAGACATGTGTCTGGACCGCTGGGTCCAGAGCCTGCTGCTCTCTGGGGTCTGAAACAATGCACATCCTGGGACGAGGTGCCAAGCCTCCTCCCCCAGGATGGGCAGGGTTCACGAAGGGGAAGCTTCAAAGGCTTATCGCCTTTGTAAGCTTTCCCAGGCCACTTCCTGCTTTCAGCAACTGGTCCCCACTGGTTTTGACCCCCACTTTGGGCGGGAGAACCGGCGGGAAAAACAAGCGAGGAAGAGAGGTGTGCCCACCTCTGCCAACTCCACCCCTCAGGTGGGGGAGGCGAGGCGAAGCACAACTCCCAGTCCCCGCCATCTTGCAGATGGGGGGACTCAGCCAACCAGGGACAGGCTCATGCCCCCCCTCCCACTGGAGGGTGGCATAATGGGGGGTGTACCCACCCAAGGGAAGGGACCCATTGGTCCCTGCCTTTTACCTACCTGTAACACCCCTAAATCTAGTATTTAGGGGCACCCCTGAACCTTGCTTCCTCAGACAAGAAGAAACTACAAGAAGGACGGAACAGCCGTGCAGCAGCTAACAAGAGGAAGACGCCCACTGACTTGGCCCCAGCCCTACCTGCCTGTCTCCACCTCGAACCTGCTCCTGCGAAATCCCGGTGTGTCCTGCAGCCAGCAACCTCGAAAACCCCGGAGGACCTGCATGCCTTCAACCCCAAAGACTTTGTCTCCCGTGAACACTGGATTTGTTCATCTGCAACCTCTGGCTCCGGCCGGACACCGCGAATCCGCCCCACTCTGCACCCACCGTCCACAGCCCGAGCTCGAGTGGGCAAACACCATGAGGAGGTCTCCCCGGCGATCCTGACCCGAGATCTGGCGACTCCTGACCTGCCTCCAGCCGACGCCTGCAGCCTAAATCCAGAAGGTCCCACCCCAACCGCGACCAGGAGCTGGTAAGAAGATCCGACCCCAAAAGGCACCCCTGCACCCAACGCCCCACGGCCTTGGGTGCTCAAACCGACGGTGCCTAACCAACCCCTAACTTCCCAAATTACCTCTCGAAGTGGTGGTCGCACCCAGAAGACCTTTGTCCCCAAGCCTGCAGTGCCTGTGCAAACCGGAGGTTCTCCATTGAAAACAACAGGGCGCCCTACGTCGAAACAGCACCCGGCCGCCCTAGTGCCGCTGAGGGTGCAACTTTGGTGCTACTTTGTTTCCCAATTCGCCCTGAGCTAAAGTCCAGGAGCTTTGCTCCCACATCCAAGTGGCCTGCTTGCCAGCAGCCCTAACCGGAGGCCCCTTATCCCCCATTGGATAACATTGGGCCTCAGCACTCTGCACCCGGCTGCCCTAGTGCCGTTGAGGGTGTAACGAGAGTGCATCCTTGACCCTGGGGGAACCCTTGTTCTAACCCCCGAAGCTCAACTCCAAAGACCGATTACTTACCTGGTAACCGTTAACTTCATTTCTCTCCATAGGAATCCATTGACTGTTTTTCTCTGAAAAATGTTCTGTGTGTGGAGTTGATTTGTATGGAAACCAGAAAAATAACAATTGTGCAAAACTGATTTTACTTACCTTTTCTCTAGGAAATTCACCAGTGTGATATCTAGGCATATCACACTGAGTAGAAAAAGTAATCTAAAAAGTAATCTCAAAATTAAAGTAAAAGTAACTTACCTGTAATTTTCATTGCAAAGTTCATACAAAGTATATGTACAGCATTTCACAGTATTGCATTACCAGTAATTCAAACTGTAACCATTTCAAAAGTACCTTTTACAATTGCATTTCAAACTGTATATTTACTGCAAAGTATTTATCAACTTACCTGTGCCATGCTTGCTTTGTTCTAAAAAATAAAATAACTAAAAGAATATTTTTATACAAAACCAATTGGTCTGAAGTTCAGTCTTTGAGTGTTTGAAATCATTTGCTGATTGAGTGGGTACAACAAATGCTTAACTCTGTCCTCTGATACTGCCTTACTGCTCGACCACACTACCACAAATAGAGAGTAAGGTTCTATCTAACTTTGCCTCTGCCTACCTTTGGGCACTGGTCTGTGCACACTATACCTCACTTTGGTTTAGTATATACAGAGCCAGCTTCCTACAGTCCTCACATGTAGTATATTGCACCCTGCCTTTGGGCATTAAGGCCTGCTGTAGTGGAGGCTTACCTATACTACATGCATTGTCTTCAGGCATGGCACACAGGGATGTGTGCCATAACGTGTTTTCACTTTTATCTGCACCAAGACACACAGCCTGCAGTGGCAATCTGCATGAGTTAGATGAGGGGTCCCTTAGGGTGGCACAGCATGTGCTGCAGCCCTTAGGGACCCTCTTTAGTACTGCTGCCCGAGGTACCTGGAGTACCATTTACAAGGGACTTACAGGGGTGCCAAAGACATTGTCATTTGGGGGAACAATTGTACAGTTTTAGCGAGAGAGATCTGGCACTGGGGACCTGGATAGCAGGAACCCAGTGCACTTTCAGTCAAAATTACATCGAGTACCAGGCAAAAAGTGGGGATGGCCATGTCAAAAAGGGGCACTTTCCTACACCCCTGACACCAGAAAATCAGATTCATCTGCCTGAAAGAAGGACAAAGAAGAGCCGAAGACGTGACAACTGTAGACTAGCCGTGGACTTTGGCACCAAACCCTGCCTGCCTGTTGCTGTCCCAACAATTACAAAGACCCGACTTGTCCGGCAGCTGTGCATCCTCCCAGTGCCTTGTAGGGCTGACAGCATTTCGCCAACCAGCTAGCATCTCCCTTGAAGTGGAGGAGCTGCTTCCCTGCAGGCAACGACCGCAAAGTCCGGTTCACCCATCTGCTGATCACCGGTCCACCAAGGCAGCAGCAGCAGCCCAGCAGAAGGTTCCTAAAGCTCCCCGAGGTCAGCCCTCTCTCCAGTGTGTTTCAAGACGCTGGACCCTCCAGGAGCCCTCCAGCCCCAATACCCGGGGTACTGGAGCCCTTGCAGCAGTCCAGGCTTGTTCAGTGTCCAGCCCAGACACCAGCACCACCAAGCCAGACCTACTGATGTGGGACGTCCGCATCAAAGAGGCCATCATCGAGAGTGGCCCTGTTGACCTGTTTTATCCCATCTCTAGGTTGACCTAATGAGTGAGACCCTCCAAATGCAAGCTACCAGCCAGACAAAACACCTCTGCACCCGAACCCCTCAGCCCGAGTCAGAGCCTACCGACGGTGCGCCCTTGCTCTAGAGACCCTGAAGAACCAGACCCCACCCCCCCCCTTTCTGTTCTCCCGGACTGGTCCCCCAGTCCCCACTTGCAACCTCTTTTCTGTTACAGGTTTCCCCATTGACTTCAGAGTTAGCGTTCTAGGCTGCCCTTGCGACCAGCATCTCTTCATCTGGACACACCAGGGCAGGTTAACCAAATCTGCAGGTGGTTATAAGAATCTTGGCCCTTATATGGGAATGTGGGCGTGTCCAGAGCTACTGGAATAAGATACATGACTGTATGAGTGAGGTACTTGAAGTTGACATTAAGCCTGAAGCGAAAAGAGGCCTTCTGAACGTGTGGGAGCCCACCGACTTAAATAGCAAAGACAGACTATGGGTCACACTGGGTCTAATGATGGCTAAAAGGAATATTGCACAGTTGTGGGGAGCAGAGGTATCGCCAAAAATCGAGGCCTGGAAGGCAGATAGGCATTGGTGTATGGTCAGAGAAAAAACAGTGTACTTTGCACGTGGGTGCTCCCAAAAATGGTCCACTATATGGAGCAAATGAAATGCCTATCGGGGGACTATATGTGTCCCACCAACTATCCCCTCTTTTGATGAACCATCTACACCGTGAACGTTGTAACTCAATGTGTCTCATTTGAATGTATTCTGTAAACAACTGTGTCCGGGTATTCGATGTCGCACAATTCCTCTGTATGTAACCTGCAATGTCGATCTTCTTATGGTTAATAAAAAGAATTATAAAAAAAAAAAATGAATCTTGGCCCCTACTTACCTTAAGTCCAGAAGAGCAACCCTGTAACTCGATTGCAAGTATACCTATGCAGTGTATGTTTCTCTCATAGGAGAACATTACCGCGTTTGCGGCTTATGCCTCAAATCTGACAACTGTATTTTCTGTGTTTCTTAAAATGCTTACTTGAAAAGTACTTACCTGATCTCGTAGATCTTGGTATCTAAATTAATATAAAAATCTGTTTATTTTTCTAAACTGGTCTCAGATTTCCTTATTGAGTGTGTTCCTCATTTATTGACTCTGTATGTGCAAACAAATGCCTAACACTCCCCTTTGATAAGCCTAAGTCGCTCGACCACACTACCACGAAGAGAGGAATTGGAATTTTTTAAAGGAAGCCCCTGTAAACTAATAAGGGTCGTCTGGACTATTTGCTTAGTGTATCCCTTAGATGCACTACATAAATAGACAGCTTCTTACAAGTGCCATACTGCAAAATAGCTCAGAGTGGAGTGGCATACAGTGGAGTGGCATACAGTGGAGTGGCATACAGTGGAGTGGCATACAGTGGAGTGGCATACAGTGGAGTGGCGTACAGTGGAGTGGCGTACAGTGGAGTGGCGTACAGTGGAGTGGCGTACAGTGGAGTGGCGTACAGTGGAGTGGCGTACAGTGGAGTGGCGTACAGTGGAGTGGCGTACAGTGGAGTGGCGTACAGTGGAGTGGCGTACAGTGGAGTGGCGTACAGTGGAGTGGCGTACAGTGGAGTGGCGTACAGTGGAGTGGCGTACAGTGGAGTGGCGTACAGTGGAGTGGCGTACAGTGGAGTGGCGTACAGTGGAGTGGCGTACAGTGGAGTGGCGTAGATCGGAGTGGCGTAGATTGGAGTGCAGTAGAGTGGACTATTGTAGAGTGGAGTAGCTTGCAGTGTAGTGGCGTAGAGTACAGTAACGTTCAGTGGAATACCATACAGCGAAGTGACGTAGAGTGGATATCGGTAGAGTGGGGAGGTGTACAGTGGAATAGCGTAAAGTGTAGTGCTGTAGAGTGTAGTTGCTTACAGTGGAAAAGCGCAGATTAGAGTGGCATACAGTGGAGTGGTGTGGAGTGGCAGAGAGTAGTTGCGTGCAGTGAAATAGCAGACAGAGTGGCATAGATGGGAGTGGGGAACAATGGCTGGCGTTGAGTAGAATAGCATACAGTGGAGTGTGGTAAAGTGTAGTGACGTACAGTGGAGTGGTGTAGAGTGGAGTTGCATAGTGTGGAATAGCGTACAGTAGAGTAGTGAGGTACAGTGTAAGGGTGTAGAGTAGAAATGCATACAGTGGAGTGTCGTAGAATGGAGTGTCGTAGAATTGAATAGTGTAGCGTGGAGTTGCGTACAGTGTGTTTGCGTAGAGCAGAGTAGCATACAATACAGGGTCGTACACTGGAGTGATGTAGAATGGAGTGTCATAGATTGGAGTTGTGTAGAGTGAAGTGTCGTAGAGCAGATAAATGTAGACTGTAGTAGTGTGGAGTGATAGACTGTTGAGTAGCGTGGAGTGGTGTACAGTAGAATAACTTTGAGTTGAGTGGTGTGGAGTGTTGTTCAGTGGAATAGAGTAGTCTGCAGTAGTGTACATTGCAGTGGCGTAGAGTGGTGTGGAGTGGTGTATACTGAAGTGACGTGGAGTGGCATAGAGTGTAGTGGCGTACAGTGGAATAGCGTACAGTGCAGTGGTGTACACTGTAGCGGCATAGAGTGGAGTGGCATAGGCTGAAATAGCATAGAATGTAGTGTTGTAGAGTGGAGTTGCATACAGTGGAGTATCATATAGTGGAGGGGCTTACAGTGTTGTAGAATGGAGTGGCGTAGAGTGTAATACTGTACAATGGAGTGATTTAAAGTGTAGTGGCATAGAGTGGAGTTCCGTACATTGGATTAGAATAGAGTGGAGTGGTGTACAGTGGATTAGTGTAGGGAGTACTGGCATATAGTCTAGTGATGTAGAGTGAAGTGGCATAGGGTGTAATAGCCTGGTGTGGCGCAGAGTTTGGTGCTTTTAAAAAAAAATCTTTTTATTAAATATACGACTTGAGAGCATAATTCGACATACATTTTATACATGCAATCTCTTATTGACTTTCAGTATCACATTCCACCTTCTGACTTGTTTATTCATTTTGAAATCGTCACCCACAACCTCCTTCCCACACTTCATTATAGTACATCTTTCAACAGAGTTTGGTACTTTAAACACCTGTAGTGTGAAAGTGGGTAAACGGATGTAGATTTAAAGTGCTAGGATTATAGATTATGAGGTGTAAATGCTAATTTGTGGTAGTAGGTGTAAAT